>PVIU01002273.1:0-177954 GCA_004026605.1 Ondatra zibethicus
CCCGGTCCCAAAGGCAGGCCTACTGAGGGTTGCCCTCTCCTCTCTGCTCGGCTCCGTGGGACAAAGGAGACCCCCTAGCAGGGGACTCGTCCTTCCCCCAAGGCCTCAGCCCGGGTGGGCCGAGCTCAGGTGCAGCCGGGACAGGGTCCAGATGAATCCGCGGAAGCTGGTTGGGCGAGGATCCCGGTCCCAAAAGCCCCCTTCTATTTTCTTGGTGTTCAGTTTTACAAGTCTTTACTATATGTACATATATTATTTACATATAATATATATATTTATATATAATATGTGTTATATATATATGTGTTATATATATTAGACATTCTCATCTCCAGAAGCTATTTTTTCCAATTAAAGTTGAATATGGTTATTTCTCCTCTAGCCCTTGATCCTAAATCCCTTGTTCCCCAGTCCACAGTATTTGAATTGCTTCTAGTGTTATTATGGCAGTTATCCTGAAGTCCCGGGGCCTCTGGGCAGCTGGAGGGGAGCTGGTGCTTTTGGGAGAAACTGGCTTTAGAAGGCTTGATGGATTTAGACAGTTTAGAAACTGTTTTTCTGTTGTCTGCCACTCTCCTGGTGGCAGAGTCCTTTGCTCTAAGCCCCATCTTTGCATCCACTTTGTAAGCTCACTGGAAGGTGCAAATTCTATGACAGGTTTCCATGCTCAATTCACATCAGCAAGTAATCCTTCCAGTCAAGGGGACTGATTTAATGGCAGGGACAATTTATTTCTCTCTGGGTAGTTAGAGACAGCTGGACTCTAATTCTTAAGAGCCTTTGTTCAGGAACATCTGGGTTGAAAATGCTGTAGTTAACAGATGATGTTGGCAATAAAAGGAAGGGGGCTTTGTATAATGGCATTGTCAAATTTGGTAGACCTCTACTTAATAATTATAAGGGAAGCAATCTAACTTGTTATTACAACAGTTTTATTGCAGATTTCTGGTTTAAGACCTTTTTGTGACAAATGGCATTTTCCCCCCTCTTGGAAGGGGAAAAAAAACATCATTTCTATTTCCCTGTAATTTTTGCAGCTAGTGACAACTTCCCACACTGGACATATTGGGAAATTTCATTTTAGAAACCAAGAATTAGACTCTCACTAAGTTACGGCTGGGTTTGTCTTGTTTACTGTACTGTGAAGGCTTTCTGGCTTTTTTCTCTCTTGTTCTTTCACTAACCCTGATTGTGCTTCGTGATTCTGTACCTGTTCTGTATACATAGTTATCCAACAAGCTGAGAAAAGCCAGAGGAATGAAGATCGTGCCTAGATAAGGCTGAGTCAGGAAGAAGTGGGCACTGTGGCACAGTGGAGAAAGTGTAACCTTTGGAGGAGTCCCTTTCAACTAAATAAAGGATGGCCCCAGTGTGACTAGATTTGATTTGCAAAGGAATACTGAGAAGCCAGATCCTTTGAAGGAATACTATGTTGTTCAAACAGTATGGGTCAAATTTGTGTTGGGCTTCACTGGGCTTTCTCTGCCCATATGAGCAGCAGCACCACACATTAAATGGAGACTGCATCTTACTTTTTTTTTTTAATGCAAAAGTTATTTGAATGCAATGTCCATTCTACTTTACCAAACGAAAAATAATTTGAGTTAGTATTCAACCAAAGGACATCAGTTTTGGATCATATGCAAACACATTCTTAGGCATGTGCCCTCCTGTAACACAGGATCTAGAAGAACCCAAGAATAAATGACTCTCTGTATCTTCAAATTAGATTTGCATCTTGGCCTAATGGTTGGACGGCAAATGTCAGATTCCCAGAGCTTATCATGATTATTGTCTATTATTATTTCCATTTGTATCTTTCCCAGTCTGTTGGCATCTCATCTAACAAGCAAGACGGAAGCATCTTATTTCAGGATTCTGCACGCATGCTCTCTTAGCTCTCTGTTTTGTTTTCTTCTCCATTGTTCTAGCCTCTCCTGTGAATCTCCTATCTCTTCATCCAGTTTGCTTCATGCAGCCTTCATCAAAAGCTTGTTCTTTACACTCCTGGAATGCCAGGGAGGCAAACATGTGCCCTGTCTACTAGAGAAGTTTAGCACATGGAGGGGGGTGAGCATAAAATTACCTTATTAGCTCCCCTTTTTGTATAGGCAGAAAAACCAAACAAAAAATAAAGGTGGGACAATAAAAACAAAAAAATTCTAAAAAAAAAAACCTCTTTCCCCACTCCTACCCAGACCACCAAAAAAGCAGGATGTGACCTGCCCCACTGAAAAAGGTACTGAGCCATGTAACTAACATAAATAAAAATAATAAACTATATACGTTACAAAAACTAATAAAAAGCCTAAACTAATGGGCCAATCAGTTTATAATCTTATGGAGACCCCTATGTGATTTTCTTCAAAACTAAACAACTAAAAACCCGGATGGGACAAAACCCCCAACAAAACAAGCTGACCCTCATGTTACACCTTTTTGCTTATGTAAGCTTGACTTCCACCACCACCCCGGACCTCCGATCACACTCCACTCGTCTGTCACATCCTTAGACCAAAGGATGTCAGTGCTCTCTGTAGCAGGATCTAGCAAAAAAAGTGTGATCTGAACACTCAAAGAGAACCATACTTCTCTTTGTGGGTTAACCGATGGTTTGTCAGTGTGCTTTGCAAATATTAAAAAGATAGCTGTTTGAGCAATATTTAAAACATAGATGAGTATAAAGAGGCAGGCAGATCGGAGGGAAGCTGAGCGGTAGCAAGAAGTGGGCACTGTGGGACATTGGAGAAGGTGTACCCCTCGAGGAGTTCCTTTTAGCTATATGAAAGAGGCTCCAGTGTGACCACATTTGATTTAACAAGGAAAACTGAAAATCCAGATCTTTTGTAAAATATGAAATTGCATTTTGGTGTCTGTTTCCAGTTTTTTAAGGAATACTGTGTGGTCAAACAGTATGGATCAACTGCATGTTCAGCTCCACTGGGTTTTCTCTGCTCATAGAGGAGCAGCAACACCATATATATTACATGGAGACCACATCTCTACTTATTTCTTTAATGCAAAAGCCATTTGTCCTTGAGTTTGTGGATTTTCCCTCCTTGGACTTCCGTTAATCTTCTATATAAGAAGGATATGAGGTGCTGGAGAGATGGCAGGTCTTCTAGAAGACGTGGGCTCAATCCCCAGCACCCATGTGACAGATCAGAACCATCTGTCATGCAGTGCACAAGATCGCCTGGATCAGATTGACCTTGAATGAGGAAAGTCCTTGATTCTTAAACCCAGCTGAGTATATGGCACTGTAGCAATGAAGAGTGAACACATTCACCCTAACTGCGTTTGATCCTAGTCAGAATGAGGCAATGAAATGCACACTTGCTTGGGGCCACTCTTCCTTTCCCACCAGTAGGGTTGAATCTGTACAAGCAATTAAAGCTTTGATCCCACAAACTATGAGAGTCCTAAATAAAAATGGCAGTTCTCCATAGGACACCAACAAATTAATTTTGAGTGATCCCTGCTGAGATCAGATATTTTTTGGCTACTATTTATATTCAATAGTGTGTGCTTGATCCAGTAATTTGCTTCAACAACTAATGCATAAATTATATAATATTTTAACAACAACAACAGCAACAAAAAAAAAAAAACCTGATTTAAACTCCAGAAAGAACAGCAACACAAGGAGTTAATTGCATCCTATGGAACATAAACTAAGACAGTTTTCCTTGCTGGGGTTGGTGATACTTGGGTTGGTGCTTCAGAATTGTTCTACACAACCACCTCAAAGTCCAGGTCATTAGACTCCTGGCAGGAAGCAGAAAGCCTTTAAATCAAATGTAGGGAGAGCCCAGATACCCTCGTATGGAAGTGCTCCTCTGAAATCTGTCTGTGAATGGTAATACCAAGGAGCCAGATCTCCCATGCAAGAAAAAGCAATTGGTCTTATTCCCTAAAGAGAACGTGAGGCTCTCACTGTGCACCAGCACTTTTCCTTGCGAGCCACACATCTTTATGCCTAACCTCTCTTATTAAGTCAGTTCATCACTTGAAACCAACCACAGGGGCTGAGGAGTTGGCAAAGTGCACACTGTGCAAGCATGAGGACCAACCCCCAGGATCCATGGAGAAAGGCAGGTGTGGGCATATGCATTTGTAATCTGAGTGCTGGGGAGTGCGAGGCAGGGAGATCCCTGAGGCAGACTAGCCAGACAGCCTGGCAGAATTGGTGATCTCCATCCACCCCATAAGAGACCTGTCTGAGCCTGAGCAGCAATACTCAGGGTTGACCCCTGGTTTCCACAATGTGCACATGCACTCCTCACATGCGTGTATCCACACACAAAGTCACATCAACTCCATGTCTCTCATTCACTTAGAATGAGCAGCGCCCTCATGACCTTTCACCCTGCCCTGCTCTCTGACATGGCTTGTCTTGACTTGCTCTTTCAGTGCCGGCTCTGCAGGCTCTGTGTCTGGTTCTCAAACATTTAGACCTTTGTTTTTTTTACTCAGGACTTTTGTTATTGCCATTTCTATCCCCCAGAGATCCCTTTCTCCATGTCCACTCATTCCTCTTCAGTGCTCTCTGCGTCTTCAGGGTGGTCCTCTTGGACTATTACAAATTGACACACCTATCCCCCCCCGTTACTATTTATCCTCACAAGTGGTTTTATTTCTACATAGGATTTGTCAAGATCTAGAAATTTATTATTGATTCACTTGCATATTGGCTTAAAATTGTACTTTCCCTGAAAGCACACTTCACTGGAGGAGAAGATGTCTCTCCCTCTAAGTCAGTTAGAGGCCTAATACTAACCACTGGATGGGTTGTGAGGGCGTTCTGGGTCTTAGCTTTACCACCAGTCAAACAGGCATAGAAACAGAAGGATGGGTCTCCCGTGGAGAAAGATGGGAAAAAATAAGTAGAGCCACCAAGGAAGGCCTTATCCTAGGACCTCATGCCTCATCCCCTTCACAGTCCTGAAACTAAATAACCAGGGTTCATTTTTCATTATCACCTGAGTAATGTTTCATTATTTAATATCTCCTAAAATATATGATTTAATGCTTGTTGTAGAAACATGTGATATATAATATATGTGGTTGATTTTTTCTTTGTGTGAGCTCTTATCTCTTTAAATAGTCAATGACCATCTTAATCTAAATTTTACTATGTTATTTTCAGGTTTATATCTTATTCTTTCTGACTCTAATATCTTAAAACAGTTCTCAAAATTCATTTTGGATTTGGCAGCCTTACACCCTACTGTACCGTTTTTCATTTAACCTTTGCCTTTGAGTTTTCTACTCCACATGACTAGCACTACCTGAATCTCTTTGTGCACAAGCATGTTGTGACACCTCTTTTCATTTTCTTGGAGCTGAGACACAGTGAGTAGGATTCATCTCTTTATGGAGGCCCTCTGTGTTAGTGGCTCCGTTTGCTGTGCACTGTGGGGGGGGAATTCCAAACACTTTGAAGACTTGTCTGTGGCCAAGGAGAGGATGGGAAGCAGCCACAGCCAGCGTAAACTTAGCTAGGAGCTAAAGGACGTGTATATAGGCAAGGTGCTGCCGAGGTTTGGAAAATAAAATCTGTGAAGAGAGCAATAGCTAGAATATTGCTTGGAGCTGGTGATTAGACTGGTGGTGGCCTGTGAAAGTGGTTTGGAAGAGAAGAGAAGATACTGGGGTACAGAGGGGGTACAAGAGTGAAGGTGGGGAGGCAGGAATAAGCCAACAGAGAGCAGTCTGGTCTGCAGCCCAGAGCCCTGCGCAGAGGAGGTGAGGCAGCTTGGATGAAACCAGGAGTGACAAAGCAGTAGTCATGTGCTGGGCACTTAGATGGAGGCTAAGTATTATTACCGTCATTCCAAGCACATGGGGGGGCTGCTCTGAACAACAATATGAGCCATTTGTACAAAAGGCCGAAATGGAATCCAAATAACAGGTCGCACTGCTCCAAGTCTCTTCCTCCCGCTGCAGTTAACATTTTACTACCCGGCTGAGTAACTAATGAATCTGGCCGCTGTAAATCCCCAGGCACAAATCTCTGCTTGGGGTCTGTGTCTAGACATCCAGACCAGAGCCCAATTTGCACTTTGAACATTCAGTACCTTATCACTTGTGGGAAATCAGTTTTAATGGGGAAGATGTGGAGGTGTCATTTTACTGACCCTGCCTTTGGCACCTGGGGGTAGACTGAGGGTTCCCTGGATAATGACTGCATTAGGGAACCAGAAGTTCCATAAGGTGTTTGTTATGAGACTCTGCTATTCACAGTCATTGACTGGGAGGCCTCTCTGTCTCATTGCAGGCTGTGCTTTGTGAAGCTTAAACTCCTGATGATAGCCATTGAGTACAAGTCTGCCAACCGGGAGAGCCGGTAAGTCGACATTCATGTTTGAAGTGTATATCGTGGGAGGGGTCCGTCCACTTTTTCTTTCTTGCTTTATGAATTATTTGCTTGGAACCCAGTGCAGCACCTCCATAATCCTGCAAAATATTTCAAGACGCTGCAGCTTCTATTGAGACCAGCCTGTCACCCCATGTTCCACTGGGCACCCAGACATTTCTCTGAAGACAGGGGAGAGTAACTCCACCCACTATGCTATACCTACCCTTTACACAAGAAAGCAGGAAGGGACCCTCTCTTGAAGTTCCTTTTACTTCTGTAAGCAAAAGGCAGGTGGCCTCAGGCCTTCTTTACAGCAGCCTGTGGTAGAGCCGTAATGGGAGGGGCCAGCTCTCTCAATAGCCAATTTGCAAGCGGCCTATTGTGGACCATATGTGTTCCTCCCACTGCAGCCATATGCAGGTGGCAGAATATCAGCTTCATGTAAATTAGTCAGAAGAGAAGAGCTCCGAGGCAGGAGCTCTCATTATTTATTTATTTTTTACTTAATGATGTGCAAATCAGACCAATGAGGGACAAGGTCTGGTTGAAATAGATAACACCCCAGTCGATACATGACCTTACTGCTGGTTGGTGGCAGCATTGTATGAGCAGGAATCTGGTAGTGGTGGTGAGAGGTCCTAGGTGCCTTGTTGATAACACAGATGATCTTGGATCCTCAATTCTTACTCATAGTTTGGGGAGAAAGATGATTTTTGTTCTCTGAAACGATGTATCCAGATGCTGTACCTGCTCTAGGGAGGCCTTTGGTCCTACATGTTCACAGGGCCAGAAGGGCAGCCCACCCCAACACACGTCTTCATAACCAAACACAATGCAGGGCAACACTTAAAAAGTTCTACTAGCCTCATTCAAAGAGTTTTCTCAGTCTTGATAAATGACCACAGACACACACACACACACACACACACACACACACACACACACACGAACGCACACACACACACACATGCCTATTTCCACATATGTGTCTGTGACATAAACAAAAGGAACACTGGATCACAGGCAAGTGGATCCTCTGTTGTCCCTCCCTTAACTGTCAGGTCAGATTGTCCACAGCCAATCTGATCAAATGCTGAGTTACTTTGAAAATCCAAATCACCAGACACCGGAAGGGAAAATGGTGGATTTGGTGTCCTTTTGTAGAACACTGTGATAGCAATTTCATAACTATGCATGTTAGGATACATTTTTCTTTTCCATGTTGGCAAAGGAAAGACTATTAAAAGTGTTTTTTGAGCCCAAGAGAGCCGTGGCCATTTGTCTGTCAACAGTTAAAGTGGGATTTGCTAGAGTTACCCTTAGCCCACCTTTATACTAGCCTTACCTGGATCCATAGGTGTGGAGGAAGGACTGTGGGTCCTTGGATTTTTTTGGGGGATGGGGTAGGTTGTGAATGGCAATCCTTGTGGTGCTAAGTCGGTACACCTTTGTGGATCAGAGGACCTCTCTCTGTTGCTTTTGTGCATCTCTCTCCAAACATACATAAAGGAAAGGAAAGGAAGGAAGGGAGGGAGGAAGGAAGGAAGGAAGGAAGAAAGGAAGGAGGAAAAGCATTGTTGTGTAGGTGGTGTTGATGAGTATTTTCTGGAATGATCTCACAGCTGCACTGAGCCATGAACATCAGCCACTCAGTTCCCACTTATCACCGTTTGGTCCCAGGAAAGAGAGGTACCATTAGAGGCCAGGCACTATTCTAAGAAAACAGATTTCAGGTCCCAGGAAAACACAGCCTTCTCTTTGACAGGGCCTCTCATTGATTCATAAACCTGAGCTGTTTCCAACAAAGCCATGTCTAAAGATATAGGTTGTGGATTTTGTTTTTCCTCCTAGTGCCCCCAGAAAAGGCAGAAAAAGAACTTGTCTGGCTTTGTATTGGCTTTTTGTGCGCAGTTGCCAGCATTAATCTTCAGTGTGGCTTGGTCTCAGTGTGGAAGCACATGAGTGCTGTGGAAAAGGTGTGCTGGAGGGAACGTGGCTTGTACCCCAACCAAACACAAGATGTACTCCACAAAGCATTCAAGTCCAAAGCACACTTTTGTTTTTATATCCTTGTGAGAGACCTACTCCTCACCCTCTCACATCCTGTGATGGACAAGGTACGGAAATCCAGAGAAGCTGCTTCTCTTCCCACTTCCGACCTCTGACCTATGTTTAAGGTTGTTCTCTGTTGTTGGTTCCACCCATGATTCTGTTTTCATGCTTTGCTGATAAACCTTGTTTTCACACGCATCCTTCAAATGATTTGAAACAAAGGTTTTATTCCTTCCTTCCTCCTGGTGTCAGTCAATTTATTATCAAATTGTTTGATTTGAAATTCTTTTCTTGTCGTTTTGCAGAAGCCGAAAGCGGTATGCATTCTTCGTTAACTGTCCTTCCAACCTCCACCCTCTGTCTTCACTCCTAACCACAGGACTAACCATTTGCCAAGAACTCAAGAAGAGAGATTATATATATATATATATGTATATATGATCTCATTCCCTTGTCTAGTGTATATATATAGTATATCTATACATACTTATATATATATACATTTTATACATATGTATCACCCGTCTCCCACTAGAATACATAAAAGTAGCCTGCTGCTGTCCTTGTTTGATTTGTGGATTCTTTTGGTTGATGCACTAACTTCTTTGCAGGAAAACTAAAATAAATAAGTAAAAAGGTGAACGGAAAGGCATAGATTCTCTTCAATCTTAGCACTAATGATGGAAACAAATCATATTAAACTTGAAAAGGAGACCATTTCTCTCCAGCCCTCTGTGCCTGTGTCTGTACTGTCCTGATGCTGTCCTGGTATCCATCAGATGTGGGCACCATTTTGTCTTCATCCCACATCCACATTCTTAGTGAGAGGGGCTTCCTCTCGCCCCTCTGTTGAGTTTCCACTTTGTCGATCAGTTTCTGTCCTTTATCCACAAAACAGTGACCAAGCCCTAGCACCTCTTCCTTTCCTCATTCTTGTTTGGGTTGATTTCATTTTTACTATCTAATTTCTTGAGCAGTTCTCTGTAGAGACTTAAAATACCAGTACCGAACTGCCTAGCTGTTGTATTTGTGTTCTACAGTAAGCACTGTTTGTTGGGACAAACTCATGATTTTCTTTTTCCCCTTGTGTTTGGCACATTTCTCAGTCGGAAGTAGCTCAGCTCTCACCGTGTCACTTCATCCTGTTGTGCCTCTGTTTTGTGTTGCATGAAGCATGACTAAATTATTATCAATGGCATTTTTTAATTATTTGGGTTTGGGGTGATTGTTTTGTTGTTGTTACATTTTTCAGCATAGTTTTTCTACAAGGCATTCTCTAAGATAGTACTGTTGAAAAGAGACTACGACAATGCCAATGTTCATGTTCTTCTCTGTGGTTGTAGTCACTGTCATGTGTTTGTGTTTATACTTGTGTGTTTGTGTTGTCTGGGATTCTTTCCAATGTCAGATCTTCTGTGATTTTTTTTTAGTAGATGTGAATAAATAGAGGTGGCTTCCTGTCAGTTTGGTATTATTGATATGATCCAACTGCGAGAAGTTATTGCAACACTATGCATCTTCAAAGGTCCACAGTGGTTGCACCTCTGCTGTTGGCTTTTGGCCTAGGGCCCTTTTACTTTGTGGTGAAGGCATGTTGTGATATGGGCATGACTTGTCTTAAAAGTGTACCAGAGAGTATGGCTTGCTCCCAGAACCACATGGCCAGTGTTACCTTTCCTAGATCAGCTCTCTAGCCTCTCCCATGTAGCTAGTCTTGTTATAATATAAAAATATATGGAAATTTTACTTTTAAGATTATTTATGTGAACTCAGGCTAAATCATATATTGCCAATATTGTTGTGGACCACAATGATGGTCATTTGAGTCTGACCAACTGGGAGCAACCTTGATTATGGTGTCTCTGTAATGAAGTGAACTAGGCCTATGCATATTGAAGCATGGAATACACAACTGTGTCTTTTACACATATTCTAATGTAAATGCATGTGTCTAGTTGTGTGGGACTCCAGCAGCACTTATTGTAAGGCCCAGAAGAAATGGAAAGTTCCAGAGAAGTGATGAGGTTTGAGATTTGGGGTTTTTTCTAAGCTATGTCATAACACAACACAAACTGCAGTGCAGTTGAACTTCCTGAGAGGGGACAGAAATTGGTTCAAATCAAGTTCCTGCTGGTAGTAATTATACATGAACTTGAGTGATCAGAGAGACCTCTTCCTAGTGGTGTGAGTCAGCAGGGCATAGCGTGAACTGAGCTCCTCAGTGGTCCTGACTTGCTTACTCTGTTTAATGAAGTCCCATTAGCTTGCTAGACACAACTGTGATTGTAGTGTTTCCAAGTATAAACTATACCTCACAGAAGTGGTGATATTTTCTCAATTGCTTGGGGAATGGTACACGATGCCTCAAGGAGGGTAGATGGGGACAAACCTACACACACACACACACACACACACACACACACACACACACACACACGTACAAATGCATGCATGCACGCTATTTGTCCATAGTGGATGAAAGTTTTCTTTAAGGTATCTGTTTCAGTTGAATTACTAGTCATTGACCATTTCCCCCAAACAAAGGTAAGGATTTGGAGGACTGAAGGAAGGATTGCTAAATAATTTTGCAGCTGTTGCACCTTAAGTATTAGAGAGAAGAAAAAGAATATTTCTCCCCACCTATACCTGATTTTTTTCAATCTGCCCCAAGTTCAAGCATAAGATAGTCAATATAGTATCTCCCCTAGGGCCCTGATAAAAACATGCCCTATTGGATAGAGCCCATTCCGTGTGGATGTGTTCTGCAATCAGAAACATGGATTTCAATTCTAAGTGAGTTTTGCTTTCAGTATTGAAACCAATTGCTCCAGCTGCCTAAGTGACTGTTTACATATTTGCATATTTGTATATTTATACTTAATGCCTCTGGGAACTTAGCTTAGTGGCCAATCTACAAGAAGACTTGTGGTCACGCATTTGAACAGGCTGACTGACAAGAATTGCAGTAGTTGCTACTTTCATTTATTGGAGAGAAAAAGAGAAACTTGGAGAACTGAGGCCAAAGACTGTGATGTGGGCTTTTCATCCATTCTACAGATCTAGAAAGCACCTTTAGCATGTAGGACTCTAAGCTCTACTAAGAAAAACTCAGAAGTAAGCAGGGATCCTGTTTCTCAGTCTTCTAATCGGCAGTGATTTCTTACAGAAAGTGTGTGTTTTGCTCTTGGGAAAGGGTAAGCAGACAAAGAACAAGCCTAGCTGCAGAACTAGGAAAAGCAATGAGCGAGAATTCTTGGAGATGGGACCACACAAACCCTGTGTTGCCAGCTGTCACTAGGCGTTTTCAATTGAAGTCAGCAAGGTCATGGTAAAAAAGAGGATAATTTATATCTTCCTTGAAATGAGGAAATGTCTCCTTCTGCCAAGATGTCCTTGTTGGAATTCTGCTAATGGATGCATAGGAAGAAAGGCCTCTCCTGATAGGAGACTTCTCTTAAAGATTTTCTTGATTCTCTACATGACACACCTTGAGTTTTATCTCTGATAAGCTTATGACTTAGACAATATTGGAGCCAGAAAATTGATTAAAAGTGGTGCTTGGGGAGGAAGATGTTTGGCAGCCATAAGAACAAAACAAACTTGATATTGAATAGCCTTCCAAAAAGATCAGAGAGATTTGCCAAAACAAACAAACAAACAAAAAAGTTAACATTCCTAGTAAGTCAATAGCAAATTTTAAGTCTAGGAGGCATTTTGCAGGGAGGGGAAAAAGTTATTCCTGCCTAGAATTCATATCTTTTTACATTTCTAAGAGGAAGAAGACTAGCATTTATTTAAATGATCTAGATTTGGAATGCAAGTAACTGTTATGCGATCTGAAATACTAAATCTGAATGTATTTCTCCAAAGTGGCTTTGAAACTCACAAGTAACCTAGGAAACTTCCTATGTTGTGGACCCCAGGAATCAGAGGCCTGTTCTTCACCACCCTTAGAGCTCAGTCTAGCCTGTGCCGAACGGAGTACATGTGCTTATAGACTTCATATTTCTTTTTTTTTTTTTCTCCTGGATGGGCCCATTCTTTTGACTCCCTCATCTGCACCCACCCAAGCCTGTCTTAGCCTAACCTTTATACCTGCCTCATACTTCAAATGCATATAAGTTTAATCTTCTCACCCTGTCCACAGGGCACGTGAGGGTATTTGGGGATCCCAGGAGCTCTGAGGACATGAGATGCTATCTATCTCTTGCATGTCACCATAAAACTCAAGGAATGGGAGTGATTGTGTAGCCCAAGGTAAATCTGTACTAACCCATTTCTAGATGTTGCCCAGAGACCACACCTTCACAAGGGTTCAATTAGCATCGAATACAATATAGAGAGTAGGCCAGTGGAGGTGTGAGGGCTTCTTTACTCTGACGTTTTTAGTCACCTTGCCTATATTTGTAGAAATCAAAGATTAAGGACATAGTGTGTCCTTAATGCATAGACTATAGCCTTTATTCTCTTAGGAACATTGTCAGTCAGGTATTATACTCTGCATTTTATAGTTTAGGAAGGTGAGACTGGATCCTTCAAAGCCAGGATCCAGTGGTTATGATGCATGCACCTAAGTGCTTCACTGGCATCGAGTGCTAGAGAAGCTGAAGCTTGAACAGCAGGGTGATCTCCACCAGCACTGACTTGATTAAAAGATGATTGAAGACTGCAGTAAACTACCCCGACCTGCATTCTCTAGACTGCAATCCCTGATTTCACTGCAGGCAGGTTCTTGTTCAGTGCAGTAAAGACCAGAGGAAAATGAAAAACCTCTCTGGATAGAAACCCCGAGATCACCACATTGCACAGTGACACAGTGGACTGGATCGCTGTGAGACAGATGATGTGGCACAAAGCATGTGGGGAGGAAGCACAGGTCTTTGGACATATATGTCTGATCGAGACAATGTGTGTCAAATTTTACCTTTCGTATTCTGTTGTTCGAGTCATGATAGAGCCCTACCCATCCAGCCAGCTCGGGAGCCCTTCCACTCTTATGTGGATTCTTATCAAAATAGAGGCTTCCCAAACTTTTGGGAATATATTTTTAAGACTCCAGAAGTGTGTGGGATGTTTTTTTAGTAGAAGTACTCATGTATTATTCTATCATGTATAGTTTTTAATTCCGTAGCTTCATCACAGAGGCTATATTTGATAAGAAGCACAGTGTTCCAGTCCATCGAGCCAGGAGACCTCTGATGGAATGCAATATACTTGGACATTTTTACGAGAATGACATGGTAGCAGTAACCATAAATCAAAGGTATCAAGTTGTTTAGACATTGTCTTCTTTGACAAAAGGCTATTGTTAGTCTTAATGCGCCTTTCATAGGGAAAAGCAGTTGAATTCTTGGTAGGTTTAGGAACTTACCCAAAATTACTACTTCAGTGCTAGAATATGAACCCAATTTCTGATTGCAGAGGCAGTCACATAGGAACTGCCTTTCAGGAAAACAAGGCAAAGATTGTACAAAATCTAGAACCCTGTGATCCTAAAATGCCTTACTTAGTTGATTTTGAAAATCAAATCAATATAAACTATATAGTCTCACATGCACCTTAATGAGCACAAACAAATTTTTACATTCATTTAACTGCAAAAATTTGTATAATCTCTGACACCTTTGCCTCATGACTGTGCTAAATCAGAAGGCTTGTGATATGGGTGTGGGAATTGGCAGAGGGGTCATGATAAGGTCTCTTTGTAAAACCTCTGCCTTTTGCAGTGTGTCCTTAGTGCGGACTGCAGGCCCATTAGGATGGACTGATGATTTCTGATGTGGAAGGAACCTCATTGCTGCTGGTGGTTCTGGGGCAGAGCAGTTACCTCTTCATTCTCTCTTATTCTTTAGTGTTAACAGCAGCCATGGCAATGGCACAAGCCCCGCTTCCCGCTGTCAGGTCTTTTTTTTTTTTCATTTTTTTAAAAGATTTATTTATTTATTAAGTATACAGTGGTCTGCCTGCATATGTCCCTGCAGGCCAGAAGAGGGTACCATATCTCATTACAGATGGTTGTGAGCCACCATGTGGTTGCTGGGAATTGAACTCAGGACCTTTGGAAGTACAGCCAGTGCTCTTAACCTCTGAGCCATCTCCCCAGCCCCCGCTGTCAGGTCTTGTAGGTAATGGTAGGTGCTGTTCGCAGCTACAAACAGTAACGTCAGGGTGATGATCTGATCAGAGTTCTCCCGACAGTGCAGAAGTTCACCTGGGCTCTCCCTGTTTTGCTGAGGAGAGAGAGCTGCTTTGACAACACTGTCTCCTGGAGTGCTCTCACCACTAGACAAAGATCACGTGTTAATTTCTCCCCTTCCCCATTTGTCTTGGGCAGCTGGGAGGCTTCAGTTAATTTAAGCCCAAACCTCTCTTGCCTTAATCACCAACTTTTCACATCAAATAATAGTGCTATTGTCTTTTGCTTCATTCCAAGTCGCTAACTTCTACACCTATTAAACACAATGGCTCATCACTGTTTCTGCATAGGACAGCCAAGTACTCTGCTTTTGATCAGCAGAAACTTGCTTGTTTCTCCCATTTATTAGATTAGGATCCTCTTATCTCTACTGCCACTCCAAACAGAACTTGGCCAGCTAGTCCATTTCTAGCACCTGTAGGGCTGTGCATATTTAGATTTATATATCCCTACAAGACAAGGCAGTTGTTTTGTTTCTGTTTTTAGAGATAATTTTCATTTGTCTTTAAGCTGTAGTGTGCCCCAATGACGGAATACTATTTTTACGTCTTATTCACACAACCCATCCATTTTTATAGAAAGCAGACTGGAATCATTGGGTATATTTGACAGATAATAACTTTCTTTATCAGTGTGTAGATAAGGTTCTTCATAGAGTCTACTTACATATCCTTATCAAAGCCTCAAAGATGTGCAGTTTCATTATGCATTACATATAACATAGGTGTCTTGTACCATTCCCCATGGAAATATGTTGTATGTATATATGTATGTTTCTGTATACACATAGGGGTCCCATTAATGGTCAATCACCTAAGGGAAAGTGGGTGCTGCATAGAACTTCATTAGGCTGAGTGTGTTTCAAAATTGACCATCAAAATCCGTTTCTAAATGGGATACAACCTGAAGAATGGGCTTCTAGTCATTTGCTCCTGGGAGCGGCTTAGCAGCTCCGTTAAGCAGACTGAGACCCTAAGACCCAGATCTTTGATGTCCCTAACTTGGAGTGTGCTACCTGGAGCTAAATGATGGCACACTAGATGTGTGGCCCAGTGAATGTCAGGCTCTAAGGAAAGATCTAAGGAACAAGACGAGTGGGGCCCCTATCAAGGCAACAGGATGGTGTCATCATCAAGATTTTATCCTGAACACCAGCTCACACTTTTGTCTTCTTTGTTTGTTTCTGTTCATTGAGCAGAATATTAATTAACCCTGGGAACCACCTTAAGATCCAAGAAGGTACTTTAGGATTTTTCATCGCAAGTGATGCCAAAGAAGTTAAAAGGTAAGAGTTGATTTTTATCTGCCTTCTTTCCGGTCCAACCCCAGACACTTAGATCTACTGAGACCAGCATGCTCCATATGTCCAAGACTCTACCTCCAGAAGTAGTGCAGTTGCTTCCTAGGGTGTCTTTACTCACAGTCAGTTCCCTGTCTTTAAGTCAGAATACTAAAAATTTTAGATCAGGAAACGTCATTATCTGCCCCTTCATCTTACAAGAAAAGAAACTAAGGCCCAGAAAGCAGAAGTGATTTCAAGTCATTCTAATTCTTCCTGTTCCGAAGGAGATACACAGGACTTTTGACCCCTGTCTGAGGTCATTTTCCTAATATTGTATGAGTAAATGTCCTTGCATATTTTCTGTTGTAAATGCCAAGAAGAATTTCAAACAGTTTGGATTAATTTCAGGTGGAATATTAAAATGCCCCTATCTGTGTTTGCAAGTTTCTAAGCCCTGACTTACATTGTCAGCTTCAGTTGGGAAGCCTCTTTAGGTCTAGTATGAGGCTAGCACCAGGCTCCACATTTCTTAAAAGTTTTTATTAGTGTCCTTATTCCTATTTAAGTAACTTAGGGAATCATAGGACTTTGCATATCAATTTAGACTTTTGTTTATATTTGATTTTATTCCAACTTCAAAACTTTTGCTTTCAGAAAATATGATATAAAGGTTACTCAACTGAATAAATGTGTTACATATTTTAAATCAATACTTACTATGAGTGTCTTCAATTCTTTGTGGATGCCCATTGTCTTCTAATGAGTCCCTACTCAGATCCAGGCCCATGCCACATGTGCCTATTCTTTATGCTAACCCTCAAAAATTACCCCGGAAATAGAAGTCAGTCTTCTTAAGTGCTCAGAACTCTGACTTTCTTGTCTGTAAAAGGTCAGCACCTACTTCTGAGAGCCTACTCTGCACTACCACTGATCTGGGTACTAATGGGTTTCTTCTGTGGCCTCACCCAGCCTTATAGTTCCTTCTTCATCTAGGAAGGAACTAAAACATGGCTTCATTGACCAGCTTGTGCAAAGTCACTGTGCTAGTGAAACATAACAAGATGTATTTGCAAAATCTTGATATGCTAATATAGAACCCTGCCAATATTTGACAAGTCAGGCTTATGATTTTCTTTCTACCCACTCAACTCTAGCAAGTGGGACTTTAAACAAGTATTTAGACTGTAGTAATGAGGAGCTGCGGCCCCATCCGGCTGCCCGGCTAGCTTAAGCCCCAAAGTAACCACATGGAAATTGTATTAATTAAATTACTGCCTGGCCCATTAGTTCTAACCTCTTATTGGCTAACTGTTACATATTCGTTTAACCATCTCCATTAATGTGTATCGCCACTTGACTGTGGCTTACCGGCATGAGACTAACCAGCATCGGTCTCAAGCAGGAGAAACCGCATCTGACACACAACCTTCTTCCCAGCATTCCATTCTGTCTACTCTGCCTACCTGA
Source organism: Ondatra zibethicus (assembly GCA_004026605.1). Taxonomy (NCBI): domain Eukaryota; kingdom Metazoa; phylum Chordata; class Mammalia; order Rodentia; family Cricetidae; genus Ondatra; species Ondatra zibethicus. The sequence goes on from PVIU01002273.1 coordinate 17,359, forward strand.
TTTCTGTTCTATCAAAAGGCCAACACAGTTTTCTTTATTCACCAATGAAAGCAACACAAATACAGAAGAACCTCCTACACCATTTCCCCTTTTTCTGTTTAAACACAAAAGAAAGGCTTTCATTTTAACATAGTAAAATTACATATAACAATACAGTTATTAAGCAAGAACTATAGTTACCATATTTATATCTACTTTATCTTTTATCATAAGAAAGGAAAACTATAACTATCTTCAACTCCATCAAAGATTCCAGAAGGATATAATATTACCTAAGTAAACAAGAAGTAAGCAACTTCCAAAACTCTAAAAATGACAGAGACATCTCACTGCCTGGACAGTCACCCAAAGTTCCTCTGTACTGTTGGGGAATCCATCTTCAGCCTACAGGCCCATAGTATCCAGCAGACTTTTCCATGAAGCAGGAAATTTCAAAGACAGTTCAGTCACTTTCTTCTGTATCCTGCAGAATGACTCTTACATGAATCAGGAACCCCGAAGGATCATCTCACCTTTAGGCAAGTTCAGCAGTCTTCTCTCTGAGGGTTCTTTGTGTCCAGTTTATGCAACAGTCCAGGCAAGAGCAGTTTCTTGCCCAAATGGCTAACCAACTCCATAAGGAGCCTCTTCGATGCCCGTCTTCCTCTTGAAGTAGATTGGTGCTGCCAGGAGCAGACGTGTCTCATTGTCATGAAAAGTCCTAAGTTATTAAAACATTTAAAATGCCATATTCTGTAGTCTTTGAGAGATATAAAGAATGTCTAACTGAAATATACCTCTGTATATCTAGAAAATCTAACTAACATGACTACAAGGTTGACTATTATCGATGATTATCCATTAACAACCTATATTTCCTAATTATACATTACATTTTTAGAAGAACTACACAATCACAATACCTTAATCAAGATCAGAAATACATATACATATAACAAAATTGACCTTAAATTTGTATCCATAAATCAAGATTTACACCAATGTAAATTATTCATATCTATATCATATCCCCCTTTAAATATAAAAGAACATTTATAAACAATATTTGGAAATATGGACATAGTTATTTCTCTCCAAACTTCTTCCTGCTGTATGGGGGTACTGTTAATCAGGTCTTTCATGGTGTATCCTGTGTGCCAGGTTCATCTCAGTCACCAGTTGAGTGAAGTAATTTTCTGAAGGTGATCACGGTGACCTTTCAGGAGGGCATGGTCTATCATACCATATTGGTCTAGAAGGAATCCACAGGGTCTCATCCTCTGTGAAAACAAAAGAAGAACCTCTTTTCCAAAGCATCATATCCTTAGACCCAAATTTTGAAGTCAAGATACCTTTAGAACATATATACTGGTTTGGCTTAGCAGCACACACAATGAAATGTCTCTCTGTAGTTAGCTCCTTCACAGTCTAAAAATTTAAAGAAAACACAATAAAATACATAATCCAGATTCTCTGTGAATTTTCCTTTTTTAATGGCTTATTTTTTATTTGTTTTTAATATCTGTACTCTGTCTCTTAAAGACTTTACCCTTTTTTTTAAAAGCACCTCTCTATATTCTTTATTTCTTTTTTCTTTTAAGCCTACTACGTACCTTTATTCAACACTGTGACCCATTTAGAGGTCTTTTATGTCTGAATCTGTCCTATTGTGAATCTGTAATTCTTTAGTATCCAGGAGCACTTCTTAAAATGCTAAGCATTTCTTAAAAACTTAAGTTGTGCCATGTAGGAGTAATACGGTATTGCCTGTTTTCTGCCCAGTCTAAACCTTAACTGCGCTGTTATTATGATAATTATGATAGTTCCTGCCTAAGATCAGCACAGTTCAGCATGGTGGAGCTGCTCCTGCCTCAGAGCCATTTGGTGCCCCTGAGCTGTGCACAGTTCCAGGCACACAACAGTCCACATTGCCATCAAGCAAGCCGTAGCACTTTACTCACAAAACCCTGTCCAAACGCTCTGTCTCCAGCTATAGAAAAGGCATTGGAAATTTGAGTGAAACTGAAAAAGTTTTGTAAAAAATGGAAAAGTAGATTATGATGATCTCTTACTGGGTTTCACCCTCTGCTGTGGCTTCAAAAGAAAAAAAAAAACAGGCAAAACACCAGCAGGAGCCAGAGATGGCGTTGGCAGCATAACCCAGAAAGCCGGCATTTTAAAACCACCGAGGCTTTTTTACTGTTGCAGCTGCTGAGTGAGGAAAAACTTTGTGTGGCACAGTGCCAGCAAACAGCAAAAACTCTGTTAAACTCTGTATTCTTTTTGAAGCTCTCTCAGATTTTATGTGGAGTCAGTCAACCACGTTGAGGAGCCAATTTGTAGTGAAAGGAGCATGCCTGCTTTTGGTCCCGGCCATGCTGGGTGCCAAACTGTAGTAATGAGAAGCTGTGGCCCCATCCCGCTGCCCGGCTAGCTTAAGCCCCGAAATAACCGCATGGAAATTGTATTAATTAAATTATTGCCTGGCCCATTAGTTCTAACCTCTTATTGGCTAACTCTTACATATTTGTTTAACCCATCTCCATCAGTGTGTATTGCCACTTCACTGTGGCATGAGTCTAATCAGTGTCCATCTCAGGCAGGAGAAACATGGCGTCTACCACACGACCTTCTTCCCAGCATTCTGTTCTGTCTACTCCACCTACCTGATTTCTGCCCTATCAAAAGGCCACACAGTTTTCTTTATTCACCAATGAAAGCAACACAAATACAGAAGAACCTCCTACACCATTAGAATACTAATTTAAAAGCTTCCAGGGAAAAGAACCATTAGGGTTGAGGGTTTTTTTTATTTTGTTTTTTGTTTTCTGTTTTTTATTTTTTTATTTTTTACTGGTCTCTCCAGTAAGTTTACTTCGGCAAATTGGAAATTGGAGAATGATTGGCATTGGATAAGAGAAATCTATCTCTATCCGGTTCATAAGTAAAATACGCTGAGACAGGAGACCATCAGAACTATTCTTAGATGGACGTTCGGGTGAGAAAGGAAATTGTCTGTGTGAGCCCCACCACCATGGACTCTGGAATAGTTATGTCCTTGTCCAGATGTGAGACATGGAAGTTTGAAGCAGAATCTCAGCTCTGAGCATGGTAGGCTGGGAGCACAGGTGACCATATATCATGCATACCTCCCAGACAGCAAATTCAACCTGGGCTCCCATTTGTGTGATTCTATTTCCTACTGCATCTCTCACTAATGAGTGTCACAAACACCGAGCAGCTCAGGAAACAAATTACCACCTATATTAAGGAATGTAATATGTCTTGTTCCCATGCTTTATGGTATTCACAAATACATGCTGCCACCATCAGCTACAACCCCAGCCTGTAATTTCCATGGTGTGTGATCTGTCAGAGAAAATGCTGTCAGTTAGGGCATTTCAAATAGATGAAGAATACAGAAAGCTATAGAAAAGGCATTGGAAATTTGAGTGAAACTGAACAAGTTTTGTAAAAAATGGAAAAATAGATTATGATGATCTCTTATTGGGTTTCACCCTCTGCTGTGGCTTCAAAAAAAAAAACAGGCAAAACACCACACATTGATAGAAGTTAGTGGATTCTCGGTCATAGAAACTTGAGGTCCTTAGACGAGGAGTGAACCCAGCTACTTCCATTAAGAGGTTACTCTGAGATTGGTACTTGGTCATATTTTTTTCGCTATCCCTAAATATTCCCCCTTTTAAATAACTCTGGAACACAGTCCAGTGATTCCAACTTTCTTTAGTAAAGAAATACTTTGTTTGAGTCATAATTAAAAATAATAGATTTAGTTTCCAAGTGAAAAAAGTTATCTGCTTTTATATTAAATTCTCTACTTCTGGTTTCTTCTCAAAACATGGAATCCCCCAAATTGGGAAGCATTCTCAAATTGATTCATTCATCCACTCATCTGCACATTGATTAATGTTTGGAAGGCTCCAGAGATCCTATTTGCTGTCCTGAGGCTCACAATCTATAGAAGAGAGAATGTTAGGTTCTTAAAAACTTTAAAATGAAAGAAGGAAGGATTTCAACTGGGTGTCAGTGAAGGCTGCTCTTCCAAGGAGGTGGCATCTGGATAGAGATAGAAATGAAGGGAAGGAGTCTTTCATATAAAGATCAAATGGGGAAGGAAGATAACAGTGTGAAGTTTGTTGTGTTGAGACAACATGGGACAGCATGGCCTGGATAGTACCAGAGGATGGAAGTGGGGAGAGATCAGAAGACAGGCTGCATCTGGTTCTTTGGGCACTTACAAAGAGATGGCTTTATTATGGAATGAAGCATATTGATGCATGCGATCAGAACTATATTCTCAAAGATCAGTCTCCTTGCCTGTGATGGGGCAGGAGAGGAGGCAAGATATTCAGAGACCATCAAATAGTGTAGGGAGATTCTGGCAGCTTGTACAGGAGGCGTGAGACCCCATTTGGAGCACTCTGGGGAACCTGTAGTGCATACTCATGAACTGCATAGAAGTGAGGGAGGAGGAGGAATCAAGGCTTAGGCCTATAGGTTTGGGGTAATGAGCAATGGTGACAATGATGTCTTGCTGAGATGAGAAAATCTAGAAGAAGATGGGGGTGGTAGGAACTGAGGAATTCTGTCTGGGCCATGGTGAATGGAAGATCGGTCCTAAACATACCATGGAGTCATCATAAAGATAGGTGATAGCTGCTTTCAGCCTGAAACTGCAGGGACCAGGGGAAGAAGGAGGAAGCTTGAGAAGGAGTGGTGACCACTTAGTGGGAGCTTTGCCCTCCAGTGGGGAAATGTTTTTGTTACTATCCCACAACCCTCCAGAGAGCATACTCTGTCTTTCTCACTTCCAGTTGCTCTCGGACTCTTGCCTGTAGCCAATCACACAGAGCAACAGAGGACAAGGAGACCTTAAAGCCAACCTAGCAGGATGTGGAGGGGGGTCTTTTGGCTGGTGTGTGAACTGGGGAAGAAGGGGATGGTAGTTGCTTTGGAGTGAGAAGGCAAGCATCAGAAAAACAGAGAAGACACCAGGAGTGGTGAAAGGCTCTTGGAAGCCATAGTCAGGGTTTTAAACTAAGACCTGTGGGGTTTTGTTCCCAGGATCACTGAGATTACAGGGTCAAGTGCATAGCTGTAACAAAGGACACTGCCAAGAGAATGTGATGGGGGCTTAGCTGAGTGGTGTAGCTTCCAAAGAACTGCCACTTAGCAAAAATTAACTTGTAGTTTAAAGAATCTGCCTCCATCTGCAGCAGATGTCTTCATATGACCGTGGACACCGTTAGCCCTTCATCTCCCTCATTAACCGCATCTCTCTGACTGTAGCACCTGCTTCGCTAAGTGAAAGAAGCCAGGCACAGAAGGACAAACATTGCACAATCTCACTTCTATGTGAAACCTTAAGAAGTCAAGGCCATGTAAACACAGGGTAGAATCGTGGTTACTAGAAGCTGGGGCAGGGACATCTGGGGAACAAGTGTCAAGGGACATAAAATATTAATTTAAATGAGAGAATAAATGCAAGCGATCATTGCAAAGTGCCATAACCATAGTTGGTTCAAAATAGGTTATTTTTTCATCTGCTTATTTATTTGTGTTGAATAGATGGGAGAAATTACTCACCTTGAAGAAGGTGAGAGAACAACTTTGCTCCTTCTACCCCATAGACCCAGGGATCAACTCAAGCTGTCAGGTGCTGCTACCTGCTGAGCCTTCTCCCTGACACACAGCTTGATGTTTGTATGCATGAAAATTTCCTTTAACAATCTTTCTTTTAGGGTAGATGTTAAATGTTCTCACTCCACATACAAAGTAACAAGTAGATGACAGGCAGTGTGTTGGTTTGCTTGGTTTCGCCATTCTACAACATAGATCACAAATACATAGCGTTTCTCAGTTAAAAACAAAATGTTTACAGGCTAGGGAGATGACTCAGCAGTTAAGAGCACTGGCTGCTCTTCCAGAGGTCCTGAGTTCAGTTCCCAGCAACCACATGGTGAGTGACTCACAACAATCTATAGTAGGATCTGATATCCTCTTCTGGTGTGTAGGCATACATGCAGATAGAGCATTCATATACATAAAATAAATAATTAAATAAATCTTATAGATATTTAATATAAAGAACTGAACTTTTTTTCATTTGGCTCATCTCTCCATCTCTTTAGAGAAACATGTTTAAGACTTTTGGCTCCTGGACTTGAATCCAGACTCTGCCACTTTGTGGTGTGACCTTGAGCAAGCCACTTAATCACTCCTCACCTCAGTTTCCTCATCTGTAACCAAGCTTCCTTTAAAAAGGGTTGTTTGAAGATCAAATATATTAATGCTTTTACATGCTTAGAGCAGCACCGGCCTATGGTTTGTTAGCTGTTATTACTGCTGCGTTGCTATTATCCGTGAGAGCATCTAAGGTGTCCTAAAATGGCCAGAGGAAGTGGTTGGGAACTTACTTGCCCCAAGTAAATGGATGCCTCTTCTTGTCCCTCTTGTTTCAAGGCAGGCCACCATCCATTAATTTTCTACCCACAATGCCTTGCAGAGCAAACAGCTGCTTTTTCAGTTTTTGCAAAGAAGATGACATCTGACATTTAAGGAAACGGTGAAGGAGCCCCTTGAGTTGAAAGAGCATTGGACTTGATGTAGAAATGTACACACTGTGGAAAACATAAAAGAACCTAGGAATTGAATTTATTTCTTTGGCCTCCATTGACAAATGGCCCTGTTTATTCCTGGCACCCAATTTCATGTTGGGAGTGGTAAAGGCGTTAAGCCCCGGATTTTGTTAGTTCCGAATCCAGAGGGTTTGGAGGTTGTTCCAGTAAACTTTCTTACCTCTCCAGTACAGATGCTCCTCTACTTATGATGGAGTGACATCCCAATAAACCATCATAATTTGAAAAGAACTTAAGCTAAAAATGCATGTAACCTACTGAACATCACACCTTAGCCCAGACTGCCTAATGTGCTCAAGCATTTAACATTAACACACAGTTGGGCAGAGCCATCTAACAAAGCCTATTTAATATATTTGCCAAAGTTGACTATCTCCTGTCACTTAGTGACGCCTGTGTGAAAATCCTGAGTAGCTGAATGGCCATGCCTCTGCACCAGCTCAAGTTGGAAGGGCTCAACCCACCCACCCAGGTCCCCATGTTATTCCTCTGGACATTGATGTTAAGTAGTTTCCAAATCATCTTAGTTCTTATTGAAACTAACTTCGACACAGCCAGTTCACTTTGGAGTCCCAGATTGGCACTTAACTCAGATTAGAGGACTTTGTTATTATTATTGATGGCTTCTTCTTGGGGCTCATTCTGCCCACCATTCCCCTCCTCATCCCATTCCAGAGGTCAGCTGAGTCTTACTCCAGAGAGAGAGAGAGAGAGAGAGAGAGAGAGAGAGAGAGAGAGAGAGAGAGAGACTTTTATTCATTATCTGTGCTAGGCATAATAGGAATGGATCTCGCCAGCTTTGGGGTGGAATGGGCTTTAACTTCTAGGAGAGAGTCTAGAATCTTTCTGTGGCCCCTCCTCCAGTAACTCTCAGTCTTCTCTTCCTATGGCCAATGAGGAAAGGTGCTTGTGAAGTGGCAAAGGTGATATTTAGGTTTGACCGAGGCCCGTCATCCTTGTGCCCCTTTAATATGTATTTGAGTAAGCTGTGGGGATTTAGAATTGTTTTTAATGTATACTTCAAAGACTTGGGGGCTATTACCCATGTGTTCCAAGGACCAATACTCAGTGCTGTTCTCAGAAATGACAGTCACAGGCTTAGTGTGTCACACCAGCAAGACCTTTCTCCCCGTTCCTTTGCAAATAAAAGTTTATAAAAAGAAGCACCAACTCGAATCACAGAATGCTGGGTTTGAAGTGAATGGTCTTACAACAAACATCTCCGTCTGCAAATGTCTAAACTTCTCAAAAGATAAAAGGAAATTAGGCCTGGCATGTTTCATTAATTTGGCACCACCTCGGGGGACACGTGGTACTCATTTTACTTGGGTGGATTATGAGATGTGTCAGTTTTTCCATTCTCTTTCTCCAGGGCATTTTTTTACTGCAAGGCCTGTCACGATGACGTCACAGATCCCAAAAGAATTAAAAAATGCGGCTGCAGGCGGCGTAAGTAGTGTTTCTTTCTCTCCTCCCTCCTGCTCTCCTTCCTCATCCCTAAATTCCTTTTCCTTCTCCTTTTCCTATAGAAGAACATTAAATACCAAGTGTTCTCTTGAATATGTTTGGATATTTCTCCCAACCATTTAAAGAAACATGAAACAGATACCAGTCCTTGCTTAGAGCAAAAGATGAAAAAGAAATCACAGTTGGTGCCCAGGCGAGAGGCTAGTACCTCCTGTCCACTTCTCTAGAAGTAGACATGTCTGGCCCACAGTTAAACATCATAGATGAAGTGGAAGCTACCTACAGCTTTGGTGGAGGGAATGTTTTTAATATCATGATTTCCAGTAGGTGGGCAGGGTTCCCTAAGGTAAAGGCTGTATGTCGTCCTAGAAGGAGAGCAAGTCTCAGAACCCACTCTCCAGATAAAAGGAACAAGCTGTCTTTCAATTGGAATTCTTGTAGGTTCAGACTTAGATCACCCCAGGACAAAAGTACTGCTCCCAACAAGGCTACCAGTCACCAATGCCTACAGGCCATCCCCTAGCACATTGCTTTATGGGGTGAACTGGACTGGGCTCAGAAGCTTCCAGCATAGATCATCTCAGTTGTCTTCCACCCCAGCTTTCCTCTGAACCCTCAGTGGTGACTCAGGAACACAGCTTATGAGCTCCACTGACGTCATGCTGTGAAGCAGTCTTTGCTTTGGGGAGGCCCAAACTTTTGCAGCAATTAGACTGCATAGCCCAGTAGAGATTGTTCTGAACCCAATGCTACCTTCCCTTCGATGGTTTGAAAAGCTCCTCGTGATGTTTGCTTTGATCCTCACCATGACCCTGTATAACTAGCTGGGCTTTACTTAATCCAGTTAAAGCAACAATGACCCTTCCTTATATAGTGAGACAATGGAATTGCTGATAACCATACAGCCAACATTCATAGATTCAAGTCCCTTGAGGCCTGTCTGAGTCCTGTGGTTTCAGTGCCCTGATCTTTCTTACAAGGGGAAGGATATCCTTGGGCTAAATGAATTGAAAGAGAGTTATAAAAAAACTCCCTCATAAAATACCATTTTACAAGAAGCTAGTCAAAAGGCCACCATTCCTAGGCTATGCCACCCAAGGGTCTTGCCACTGTTCTGCTTGAAGGGGACATGTTAAACACTAAGACTTAAGATGATACTGCCTGAGCATTAACAAGCTGGTCTTCTGGGAAGCACCAATGGGCAGTACTTGGTCTAGAGACATTTCTGTAGAAGGCTTCTCTGACTCATTTCCACACACCAGTTTAGGCTAGCTGTTTAGCATCCATGGTTTGCATTCCCAAACTCTGTCACTATGCCTGTACCCAGAAGGATTTCCTGATTCTCTCAGCCCTCGAGGAAGAGCATCTGAGTGGAAGATGAAGAAGAAAGGTCACCATCAGGTCCGCCCTGGCTCCAGGATTCACTCCCGCTTCTTACCAGGTGCCTGGGAACTTAGCCATGCAGTAGGCATCCTCAGAATAATTTCCATCAGAAGGAACAGGCCATCCTGAGGCTAGATGCAGGCAAGAGAAGCACCAGAGCAAGAGAGTGAACTCCGTAAGGGAACTCTCATAGCGGCGATGGGGGCAAAATGAGTGGAAGAATGTTGAGGCCAATAATCCATGCAAGGGTGTTTTTATAAGCAAACCCATCCCTTGGGACCCTTATTAAAGTGGCAGGGCTCTGGTGTACTAGTGGAGCATTCATTCATGTGCTTTTGTGTAGCCTCTTCATGCATGGTCTCTTCTTGGTGCCTGTGATGGAATGGTGAATGAGATCCCTTCCAGACCTTCTGTCTAGCAAAGAGACAAACCCATGTCATGTTGAGAAATATATAAATCCATAGAGACCCACATGCTAAGACAAGAGAGAAGACCATCTGAGGATGGCAGAGCTCTTATAGGAAGGCTACTACTTCATAGCTTGAGTGGTCCTTTGGGAGGTGATAGTGGAGGTGAAACATGGGTGGGGAGAAGAACAAGGGGCTAGAATCAAAAGCAGGAAGCCATTTGCAGTGTTTAGAGGATGGGTGGAGGGCCTTTGGGGTCTGTGGCATCAGGAGAGAGAGGTACAAAGTGAGATCATACAAGAAGGCAGAGATGGTGCTGAGAAGCTAGATTTTAGTCCTGTGCCCGAAAGCTACCAGGTGATTTCAGGAAAGGAGATGACATCATCAGGTCTCAGCTGAAAAGATTTCCTTTGCCTCTGAATGGGGGATTCACTCTAGGAGACAGAATGGAAAAAGCAAGATGAGGAAAGAGCTTCTCTGATTCACTCTCTGTGAAATTAGAGTGTCTCTCATAGGACCCGTAGGACATCATTATGGCATGCCCCCTTTAAAGTTCTTACAAATAAGGATTTGACTTCCAAGGTATTTTTCTCCATCTCTGTTCCAGGCAAGCAAACAACAGTGAACTTTTAGCTCCATCCTGTTGTGAAAAACACACTATTATTTACAATCACTTCATTCCTTCATTTCCATCCCATAAATTAAGCTAGTGAAGTGCATAATCTCCCATCATGCACAACATCATTGCTGCAAAAGAATGGCCTCCTCCAAGCTGCTCTTAAGCGTGAGAAGGTTATGGAATGAGTGGTTAATATTTGATAATAATCAGAATTGTCCAAATGTTGTTATTCCCAATTAAAAGGCCATAGCCTGGAGGGCAGGGTACAGATATGTATGGGAGGATTAGAATAAAATGAATAATTGAATATAAACCTTCTCATGAAGGTCAGAAATTGAAGAAATTGGAGAAGATATGTTTGGGTGTGAAGAAATTTTCATGAGAAATAGTTAGCATTGTTAATAGCATATAGAAATAGCAAAAATAACAAAATTGGAAAGGACAGTTGTCCCACCCTGCTATTTATCCAAATCTGTTAGTGCAGCAATTAATAATTCACCATAAAATGACATAACTGTGTGAGCACAAAGTTAATAACAGTCCCCAGAATTTGTATATATTTCCTAGCCCTCCTGTCCCTACCCAGTTTCTCCTTCCCAATCTCTCCCTTACCCTTTTCATTCTTTTGCATTCAGTAACCTCCAGTGTTTCGTGTCCTCTCCGGGAGAAGTCCGGCACACGGGTACCCATCTGTGGAGGTCCCATTGTGGTAGTACAGTTTAACTTGTGCATTTCTTTCCATTTCTTCGTAGCTCTCCATCCATCTGGGAAGCGAGTCCAATTCAGATGTCTAGCCAAGGAGAAAGCTCTCAGACTCTGCCATTGACTCATTTTCTTTTTTTGTACCACAAATCTGGTCTAATGATTTACACTTCCCTCCCAGCCTCTGGAAAATTGCCAAGGGTACTCTCCTAAGGGACAAGTCATGTTTAGATTGATGTGTGTGAAGGAAATTTTCTTTAATTTCTAATCATTGACATGTCTTTGATTTATTTTGTTTCCTCTTTGCTGCCTTGGAATACGACCCCTACTCTATCTTAACTGCACCCTGGTAGTGATCTATTGTGAGTAAAGTGGGTTCCCCGCAGCCCAGAGTCTAGTTTTCCTGCTCTTTCTCTAGATGAGATACTTTTTTTCTGTACAATTTCGGTTTCATTTTATTTTTGGTATTCGTGTTGCATGTAGCAGTTACATCATGCCCAACTCGCTCATGCCCCAACACAGTCCTCGTAGAGTAGCCAGGAGCTGGAGAGTGCCCAGAGCCCACTCTCCGTGCATCCGCTCTTTCCCCATCCTCCAGCAAGCTCTGGACATGGTCTTATTTTTTCGTTCGAAAATAAGACCTTGACAACAGTGTGTTTCTCTTGAAGGCCTTGTCTCAGGACTTTTAAGGGACACGGATTAGGCTGGAGTAATTACCACTCTATCTTTAGATGCTTTGTCCATTGGGAATCGTGGTCATGCTTGCCTTTGATAAACTATACTTGTTTTCCCCTGCTGTGGAGCTTGAATTCCCCTTCTGAAGGAAAAACATAGGCTACATATATATTCCTGAATTGTGATATATATATGATATGCACCAGTATTTTATATGTAAAATGTATATTTTTATATATAATCATAGGGAGATTCCATAGAGAGAGGAATGCATTGATCATATTATATGTGCCTCTCTGTACAAGACGGTGCTTGCTGGATATTTAATTGAGTACTCCTTTGGGACTGTAAGTATCTTCCTTTCTGGAGGAAAGTGGTCATTATTTCCTACAGTCTATGAAGTTTCCTTGCTTTTAAGTACAACTTCTCCTTTAGTTAGTACCCACTAGTTCCTCCACAGCTCCTCTGTGAATGTTAGGCATCTGGAGGATCAATGTGCTTATTTTGGAGGAAAAACATTGGTTAACTAAGGGAGAATGCTCCTTTTCATGAATGAGCCATGTAGGAATCTAAACAAGTCAATACAAGTCTCTAGACCTCTCTAACTTACTCAAGGCATAGGATCCCATTTATCCAACCAGATGTAATTTTTAAGGCCAGTATTTATATGTGTGACCTACAGCTGTAATGCTAGCTATCATGGGCCCTAGCCATCAGCACTGGGTCTTGACTTACAGACATAAGACTCTATGGAAACAGAAAGGAGACCCAGTCTGCAACTTGTTGTGTTCATTGGCTCTGGAATGTGGAGGTGTTTCAGCACTGGACCTCTCATGTTCCTTTGCAGAAGAACAAGAAGAAGCAAGCTGACCACTTGGTTTCTGGTAGTCTTCATGTGTGCAAAGTCACTGATGTTCTGTGTAGTGCCAAAACAAAATAATGATCTTCTTCAGTGCAACACACAATTCGGCCCAATTTGGCTCTGTGGAATGTATGTGGATGTGCTACTTCTGCACCCCCAGATTTTCATACTCTAGCAGTCTTTGAGAACTAGAGGGCTACAGAATGCCAGTCAACCAACACTCCGTTGGCAAAGTCTCCCACCTTTCCCAAGTGATTGGTGTAAGCCAGATCGACTAGCTGGGTCTGCTCCAGGTTGCTGGCGTTAATCTTTGCCCTTCCCGCCTTCCTGGTCACGGAAAGCCATGTGTAAGACCTTCTTCTTCTCCAGAAGGTAACGGGAAGAACTGTGTTAAGTGAAGACATCATTTCTTATTTATGGAATGTGAAAGAACCTCTGCTTCATAGCATTACATCTAACGATGTACCTCAAACAAAGACCTCAGTGGGCTTTTCTTCTGTAGAGGGTTTGCTTATAATTTTGGTTGCTACTGAGCCCTAGAAGAATAGCTGTAAAGTCGTGCTAAGAAATAATCCTTCCCTTCTGTGGGCTGATTTGAAAAGTGAGGCTATGATCTGAGAAGTGTACCTTAACTTAATGGCATTTTCTTCTTTTGCACTAGTATCCTCTTACATTTGCTCCATTGGAAACCTAAATTGCTTTCCCCCCAGCAGCAGGAAACCGCCACCTGGGCCTCTTGGGCAAGGCTGCTTTTCCTCTCCCTTCCAATCCACCCCTGAAATTAAGATTCTGCAGTTGCAACCTGGCTGGCCATTTGGTTGCTGATGCCGGAGGCAGATGGTACCGCAGACAGAATAGGCTGAAACCATTCCTTCCATTCCAGACTTGGCTCAGAAAGGCCAACCAGCAGAGGACCTGAGGCCTGGCACCTGATCATATTAAGTGTGTCCCAAGGAAAGAGAAGTGAGCGGGCTACCTACATCTGCAGCAGGTTTAATTTCTCACCATCACAACCTTTGAAAGTAGAGGAAAAGTTGTGCAAGAGTGTGTCTGAGAAAGCTTTCCATTTTAAACACTCAAAAGTAAACAGATAGCTTTGATGATGTCCATTAGGGAAGTACTTCTGTTTTGTCTCTCTAAATACTACTAGAAAGTCATGATGGAAATAGTGGATGGATGTCCATTTTATTGTGCTGAAGAAAAGCACATAAAAGCTTTCTTCTGAAGTGATGAAGCTGTTCAAACATAGATTTTTGTTTTGTTTTAGAGGAAGGTGAGAACCCAAATCAGATTCTTGGCACTGACATGACCTCTTCAAATCATTGATACTGGTCCAAGAACAAGAACATTTTGTGGGCCAAAGAGAAAACAAAGTCCTGAGGGGCTTATATTTCTTCTTTCCCAGAGTTAAGTTGGCCTATGGGGACAATTCGTAAAGCATAAAGTTGTTCCAAGAGCCCTAAGACAAAGTGACAAGTACCTGCAGAGACACACTGTTGTCTAGTCCCTCTCGGGAAGCTGCAGCAGAGCTGTGAGGAGACCCTGTCGGCCAGTGCAGTATGAGACCAGAGTGCTTGCAAGTTACCCCTACTGACTGCTCCCAGAAGCCTCTCCTAGGATGTTTCATCTCTCTGTCCTCACTGCCCTGGAACATCATAGATGGGAGGCTGCCCTTGAATTAAAGTGGCTCCACATAGGTTTCAGTTCTTAGAGACTGCAAGGCCCTCTTCTCTGAGAAGAGCAGGTTCTGCTTCAGGCCATTAGCAAGCCGCTTCCTACAGCCATCCACCACTAGATGTCCTCATAGACCTACTTTGCTTTGCCTTCACAATCTACTTAAAATCTTTTCTCTGGTGATGGGGAAGAGCCCTGGATGGCTACTAAGAAAGGAACTCAGCACACACCAATGGAGAGGAGACATGTTTTTATGCCCAGGATTAGATGAGAAACTTTTGTCTTAAGTAGATACTGAAAGGTTCCATGTAGGTCTGTGAAACTCAACTTTGTGGGGGTTAAGTCTCTCTCTGATATATGAAATGAATCCTCTAACCCAAATTGACTATAGAAAAGAAAACAGTTACAAGAAGGTTCTGAGAATCTAGAATTTATTGAAACCATAATGAAGAGTTAGGAAGCCATAGAGTTGAGGAAGGTGATGAAGAAGTAATGTCCAAGTTAGAAAGTCTGTAATATGGTACCTACATGACTTTTTTTAGAACCCAAGAATAGAATGCCCACATTTTCTAGAACACCTATCACATGGGAGGCAAATCTTCAGGTCTTCATTGCTGCTCTTGACCACGAATAAAAGTGGACTAGAAGAAATCTCAAAACTATGCATATATCCCTCATGCCTGATGGGTCAGCTGGAAGGTCAGAATCTCCCTTCCCTTCTTAGACAGTGAACCTAGAAAGACATAGGTGACAACATACCTGACTGGGGTGGTAGACAAGGAGGCACACTCTTAACTGGTCATCTTCACCCTAGACATTGTGGCTCGGAAGGTTTGTCAATATGTGGGGCTCAGTCATTTTTAACTGTTTGTGTCTTGTCCCCGAGCCTCATGTTGATCACTTTTGGTGTGTGTGTGTGTGTGTGTGTGTGTGTGTGTGTGTGTGTGGTCTTTATCTTTTGAAATTTCTCTTTTGCATTTGATGAGAGTGTAAAATGACCAGGAAGGAGTGACGAGTACTAGCATGTTTTCTGTTTTATGCACATGCCGCTTTGGAATGTGATGCTTATAATTAACAGTTAATCTTCTTATAGCAAACGGGTTTCTGCTGCTTCAGTTACCAGTTGCAGCCTGTTACTGCATGCTAACAATACAAAATTTTACAGCAATGCATGGTCTCCAGAACAGTCAACCGTGACAGTTGCAAACAGTCCCTGAGAGTCGCTGGTTTGAAGTATTTTCCCTCCTGGAGCCTTCTGATGTGGGAGGTCTCCACTGCCCATTGTGATAAGGTGACCTCTGTGGAAAAAAAATGATTCAAAAGTTACCTATTCCCCTCCCCATATATATATATATATATATATATATATATATATATATATATGAACTTTCTTTCCCTATAAATGTGTCACATTCTATTACCATGCATGAACCCGAAATGGCAGTATGAAAATGAAAACCAGGGACTGTTGCTAATGAGAAACATAGCATTTCTGAGTTTGATGGGATTCTCTGCTACAGTATTTGATTTTAAAAAAAAAGTTTTAAAATAATTTGAAACTACAGTGAAACAAACAAAAGCAGAAAAGAAACTATCGTCATCATTCTCTTCTTTGCAAGTAACAAGTCAATATGTCCACTTAAAGCATTAAGATAGAGAAGCCAAGAGACTGCTTTTCCAGGTGGTATACCAGATCTGATACAGTTCAGCTAAGTTTATTTTCATGACTTCCATTGAAGACTCTCCTCTCCCTTTCTTGACTCAGCCACTGCTGCTGATCAGGGTGGCCTGGACATTGGCAGCAAGACTTGTGACTTCTTCTGACTCAAATGCTATAGCAGATTCTTATTTTTATTTTTTGGTAAAAGCAAAACTCAAGAGAATGATATACTAAGAGTTGAACAGGGCTGGGGTTGCATGTTAATCCAAACAATGGCCTTAGTTAGGATGCTAAAGGATTGTGCACTGGGGATGTGAGCCTACTCACAAGAGTGGAGATGCTGCTGGGGGTCTCATGTTCATCTTCCCCAGTGCCTGCTCTTCACAGTCATAACCTTCCCCTCGCTTGACAAGTCCACTGTATGGCAAGTCATAAAGGTCTTAGAACAGGGCTTGACCCACTTGAGAGATTTAAACCCATTCCTGGTGACTGTAGCATTCAAAGAAAGCAAAGCCACAAGCTATATTTTAAAGTAGGAGGGCAGCCATCCTTTACAAAGGAAAATACAGAGGGGTAACGTGACTTCCCACATGGAAGGGGTGGGTGTGGAGATAACACCTGCCCAGCCCAAGTTCAGTGTTTGATGGTTGGAAGATGAGTTCTTCTACCCTGTGAGAAGAGCATGCTAAGTGACCAACAATCATGTTTGCCTATTGTAGTAGCAAAATGTGATACAGACGTCTTCTCTTGTGCTGCAGTATAAATTGGCCAGAAGGGTAAAAGGGAAAGGCATTGAAAACGATAGGGACATTAACAAGCTTTGTGTGACTGCATTACAGGTGACTCCTGGATCAGTACCAAACCTTCACACTATGCTAGCCTTAAAAGAACCATTGAGGGTTCCTGAAAATGCCAGGAAGATAGTTCATAAGGCAAAGATTTCATGTTATTTTAATATATTTTGGCCAATATTTTCTAAGTAAGGAAAAAATATGATTAAGTCACCTAATTGCCTCCTGATTTTCTGGTGGGCAGGAAGAGAGAGGCAACGCTCACAATAAATACACCCATGAATAGCTAAAAGCCTTCCAGAGACCAACATCTCGTATTGCTCTGGGTGATTGTTTTTATTTGTGAACTTCCTTTAATGTCAAGTATGCAGCGTTAGCCTTGAGTAGTGGCATTTCTTATATGGACAGATTTGGATATTTGTTCTGTCAAGAGTAAATTTAAATTCCTGTAGTTATCATGTAAACTCACTCCTGGGAAGTTCAGCAAAAGCGTCCTCAGATCTGATATTAACATGTAATCGTTTCACATTTAATCTGATGGAAGCTTGTCCCAGGTTCTGCTTAATGCCCAGAAATGGATGAAAATGAGAAAGCCTATATATTAGATATATTTGCATCCTGGAAAAACCATTTATAGTACCAAATAAGCAATTCATTTAACCGATTGGCTGTGTGTCTCTTTTGCCCTCCTGCATTAATTGTGCCAGGGGGAGAATGGTGGTTCATTTTTGCTGTCTATAATTTGCTTTTTTTTTTTCATCCAAGAACCGGGATGTGTTCAGCCATGCCTTCTTCCTGTGGTCACCGCTCCATCGAGGGGACAAAAATAATATGCAACAACCTTGGGGGACAATAAAGGCAATTTATATTTTCACTGTTTTTTTTTTATGTACAACCAAACTGTCACCAACAATCACTGCATTTTTTTCTGGGTCAAGACTGTTAACGTGAACTAAGACCTGTGTTCAATTCTCCAGTGCCCTTCCAGCTGCCTTGCTGTGTGTGACCTTGCCATTAACTGCCGCTCTTCCTCTCCTCCCACCCAACCACATGGTTATAGCCAAGATGTCCATCTACAAGAGAATGAGACGAGCATGTTGTTTTGATTGCGGACGTTCTGAGCGTGACTGCTCATGCATGTCAGGCCGTGTGCGTGGTAACGTGGACACCCTTGAGAGAGCCTTCCCGCTTTCTTCTGTCTCTGTTAATGATTGCTCCGCCAGTTTCCGTGCCTGTAAGTTTAACCTCAACACCGCAGTTCCCTGTCTGTGCTTGTCTGTGATATCAGCCCTGTCTTGTGTTGTGCCCTGTGGTCCTGTGAGTCCACTGAGTTTGCGTTGCCTTCCTAATGTGGTCTTGTGTGTGATGATATGTTGCCTGTGTCTCTGTGTATATGATGAAAGGGCTTTCCTTTATGACCTTTTCTGTGCTTCTTGTGATAATGAACAAGACTGGCATTTGACAGCCTGCTGATAGCCTTCCTCTCTCTTGTCTAAGTAAGTGAAAAGGAAAAGGAAAGTGACAGGATAGAAATCACTATTTTAATAGAGGATTTGTGAAATTGTGGATCTTCAGATTTTAGAGGTGACTATTAAGTGGGGATAGATCAAAAAGATGGAGGAGAAGGAATAGGGAGAAAAAACTTTCTAGCATTTCAAAATACAGAAGCTACAACAGCATCTGGATGCAGATATTTGCTCATATATATGTACATGTATATATGTAAATGCATATACACACAATTTTGTCCTATGTACTTGTTACCAGAGTCTCATTCCTCCATACCTGATGCTATCCTTAGTTCTTGAAGAGAATATTTATTTTTGAATCTGCCCCCCTCCATACACTGGCAGTTTCTAGGGCTTCCTTTCAAACAGTTGACTCTTTCGAAGGAGGCTCCAGAGACACTCATTAACATCTTAGATTTTCCCAACAATTTAGTCCCACTCAGCCAAGGTATTGTATAGCAATCATGAATCTAAATAAGAAAGATTTAAATCCTGAATCTCCAGGATTTCCTTCACTTTATAGCTCAGATCTTTGTCACTGCCAAGCTTGTACTCTTGAAAGGAACTGTAACCATCACGCAGTTGACAGCTGCTGAGTCTAATGAACCATATTCCTGGGTCCCCCTCATCTGTGTTTTCATTGGCTGCAAAGGTGGTAGGTGATGGTGCAGAATGTGTTGGTTTGAAATGCTATGGGTGTACATCCTTGTGCACTGGCAGAAGAGCTTGAGTTCTGCATGAGGACTTGAATGCTCTTGAGATATGACCATGACCTTGAGTTCTTACCTTGGTAGGAGAGGAAGTGGGAGACAGTGGTTGTCTCTGTGCTTTACCTATCTCTCTTTAAAGAAGCCAACATACTCTTGGCGCTACGTTGACATCTTACCCACTACCTCTTCTCCTAAATAATCAAAATTGGTTGAACTTTTCTTTTCCTTGTGGATATTCACACCCACCACAAGGAGGAAGGGAAACATTTAGTTTTCGAACATTTGATCCCATGGTAAATACACATGAATGAATCATCATTGTCTGTGTTGAAGAAAAGTCCCTACACAGTACACTTGTGAATATCTAGAGAGAGAGCCACACTTTACTGTATAGAGAGAGTGCTAACTCATGCCAGGTGCTGATGTTCAAAGCTGTGGTTCACGTTTGAAGTCTGTAAGCTGTGTGTTGAGCTATGTATGAGCCTAGGTAACCCAGGTCACAACTGCATGCATAAAGAATTTGTCTGTGATGTATAGCAGGGCATCATATTCAAAGAGAGGTGGTTAGGAAGACAATGGAGTAAGCTATGGTAGCACTGCTGGCCAGATCCCTTTGATTGGCAGGGGTAGATGTGATTGCCAACCCTCTTCAACCTAAGGCACAATTTCTTTTCTCAAAACCACCACACTCCAAAACCTTGGCCACAGATTTGGTGGAAAAAAAACTGAAGAGCCAGTTTGGCTCTGGGCTAGGGTCCTGTGGCCATGTCTTGGCGCACTGGCCATCTGCTCCAATCACAGTAAAAACTGTGTCCCCATGTGAGGCTCATGGTGTCCATTGTGTGCAGTTTCCATTTTATTTGAGAAAAACCATAATTGGAGGGATTTCTCAGCTCTGCAATTTAATCCCAGCATCAGTGGAGGCCAAGGGAAGAAAATCTTGGGGTAAGAATGTCCCATCCTCTGAGAACTACCCTGTTCATAATATTGTCATTCTTCTGCCTCTCCATCGCCAGCCCCCACTGTGAAGGACAACAGGCTTCAGGCCTTGAGTGGTATTGACAGCTCTGGGGGTGGCTTGCCTGCTCTGTTTCGTCATCCTCACTTCATCACACAAAGGAGGATTTCATCTATCCCTGTGTGAGACAACTCACCTTTGACCGCTAATAATAAGCTAGAAAAATCCATTCCAAGTTGAACTCTTTCATAGGCCTATGTCAGCTGTTCTCCTCCAATTAAAAAAAAAAAAGGAAAACAAAAAAACCAAATAAAATAAAAAACCCTTCCATCTCTGCTGAAGCCCTGGCAATGTGCCACAGCAATCCGGGCACCCATGCGGGTGGTGGGTTGAGTAGTGCCCCCTTGACAGAGTGAATTGACTCTAAGAGCAGTGGTGAGAGTGGGCTTTTCATTAAATATGAGCAGACGTGAAACGGAGAGGGTTTGGCGATTAGAAATGGCAGGAGAAGGGCCCTGGAATCAAAGTGAGGTCAGATGAGCAGGTCAGATTACTTCTCTTACATTCTTTAGTTGTTCTGAAGATCATTTTGAATTAGTGTCAGCAGAACCATGATGGGTTTTGCCCTTTGTCTTTTATACTGGGGCTGTATTGTTTCCCAAGACACTCATTAAAGGTCATTACACTATTACAGGCTTGCTTTGGTCGCCGCTTTCCAGTTGAGCCAGTAATACTTAGGAGACTGCCTAATTCGTTCCTCTCTTGCCTCGTCTTTCCTTCCCTCTGTGTTTTTTTTTTCCTTATAAAGGAAAGGATTTCCGTTTTTTAAGGGACTTTAAATTGAAACACAAAGCCCCATTACATGTTTTCTGAAGTGGGAAGGGAAGTAGCTAGTTCCCAGAGGTGGTAATGTATTAAAAGTGTTCAGAGGGTTTTAAAGACTCTCTTCTAACTGCTGTTTGACACACCTCTCCTTGGAGGCGTGGCCCATGATCGGTCCTTATTAAGGCTGGTGCAAGGAGGCCGTTTGTCTTCTATTGCACTCACAAGGAGATGGGAGGCCAAACCCATACAAAGGCCTTCAGAGAGGAAGGGACTGATTTTAAAAAGGTTTGTGAGTTTAAGTGCCATGAGCCTGAGGAGAGAGCTCAGTTGGACCCACTGTGCAAGCATAAGAATCTGAGTCTGGATCCCCAAACCCATGTAAAAAGCCAAGAAGAATGGTTCATGTGTGTAACTCCACCACTTGCTGGATGGGTGATGGACAGATTCCTGAATCTCATTTGTCATTCAGTCTAACCAAATTGATTATCTTCAGATTTAATAAGAAACTCTGTATCATTCATGTACAGCACACCCCATACACACATACCACCCACTCACACGCACAGCCCATTAAAAAAGTCTAGAAATGAATAGTGACCATAGAGGATGCATATACTGAATTGTTCAATATTTACCTCTAGACTGTTCATTATTCATATCTAGGATGGGACTCGACACTAAAATCTAGAATTGGTGCTCAGTATTAAAATCTAGAATCACAACATCATATTCTGATTCTGTACATCTTATTTCTACTTCAGATGGTTTTTGGCAGTGTGTCATTTCCCTTCAAAGACACCACGATACTGTGCATCTGCCATCTTTCCAAGTCTCTGATCTAGTACAGAAGAAAGAGCTTGTCCCGCGACATAAACACTCCACACGTCAATATGGATGGCGGTCCTAACCAGCTCTGCTCTCTCCAGTACAGCTTTGTGAAGTGGGCATTCTCTGTCTTTGGAAGTTTCTTCTTGAGTCCAGTCTTTCCTGGTGTCTAGTTGCTAAATGTAATAGAAAGGGACAATTAAAATTATGACATAGTGACAATGAAAGACCCTATTGATTCGGACCTACCTAGAGCTGCCTGATGTGATTCTGTTGATGATAGCCCCTCAGTAACACTGGGCCTGATGTGATTCTGTTGATGATAGTCCCTCAGTAACACTGGTGTAAGCAAATGACTTGAGTTGGGGGAGAAGAGCAGGCCTTTGGGTTTGTCCTGAGAACTAGTGTCAGCTCAGGCATACCTGAGGTCCCTCATGCAACCTTCCGTCCACCAGTAGTTTACCTGCACAATTCCACGGAGCCTTCAGCAAACTACTGAAGCTAATTTTCAATTGTACATGGCTTTTACTTCTTGATATCACAGACGAGGTGTTCAGCTTAGATAGTTAAGCTGAGAGGAGAAGTCCAATATGATTAGGTGAAAAGGAGACACACCGAGATCAGTTTAGAGTAACGTTGAGTCTTGTCAGATAATAAATAAAACCCAGCTTATTCTCAGTGGTCTTTGGCTTGCGCAGGCAGAGAATTAACGTTGCCAAGTGAACTGAAATCATTTCAGTGAACTAATGGCATTTTGAAGAACATAAAGCAGAAACAGCTTTAAAGTCCATCTCAGGCCACACCTGTGCCAACCAACTCCAGAGCCCTGGAGGAGACACGAGGTTTAGCAAGCTACCTTTAAATACCACCAGTCTGTAGTCATATCACCCTCCTTGATAGATAGTGTGGAGGTGCTTCTTACAAACCCCACCTCCCCTGTCCTCAATAGTATGTATTCTACTTCTGGGAACCAGTGCCGCATTGTCCTGTCACCAGTGAAGAAAATGGGAAAAAGAAAGCCCGAGGATACTCAGCACATGTCGAGTTAATTTTAGTGTTTCATGTGTTTTTAACAAATATGTAGTGACAAAGATGCATGGGATACAATGTTAGTTTTCTACATGTGCATACATAGTGTCAAGACCCCAGAGTCCTTCCTCCTATTTCAGTGAAACTTTTGCTCAGTGCCTCCCCTCTCCCCCCAGGCTCCCATGTATCCAAGTTCATGCATTTGTGTCTCCAGTGCTTTGCTTTTTTCATGCAGCTCATGTCGGAGATGTGTTTGTATCCATTCTCATTTTATTTTCCCCACCTCCTATCACACTCATTGATTGCAAATACGAATAGAGCCTTCTTTTTTCTGGCTCCTTAACCAGCCTTGGCCATGCATCCTGATTTGTCCATTTGCATTTTATTGTGGGAAGTGAAAACCAGAGGAAGGCAGATAGGACCTGTCTGCCATTTACCCATCAACCCATGTGAGGAAGATGAAAATGCCCTCAGGAAGAGCCTCTCCAAGTACTCACCCTGTCCCAAGCAAGGCCACTGGAGCCAACACCTCTTGCTTAATTTCTGGCAGGCACACAGGGCAGAGAGTTGACCGGAAAGATGCTTCTCTTCAGGTAATGGGGCACACACAAAGTTGTCAGCTTCTGTAGTCAGTAATGTCGAAGGCAGAAATCAACCTTTGCAAGTAACTTCCTTGGAAAACAACTCCTGACATTGTCTTCAAAGAATACCTAACAAAGCTCATTTTCACCCAGTCTGTGATGCTGATGTTTGCAAGCCCAACGTCAGGGGAAGTCGCTGGTCTGCAGTCAGAGATCACACTCCTTCTCCTCTCCCCCAGACAAGGGGCTGCTGAATATAACCTGAGGGAAGAAGGAAGGGCCCTTTCTCTGTATGTACCCTGTCATTTAGGCACATCCCTCTCCAGGAGAAATTTCAAACTATGTTAGCATGCCATAGGTACACCAGACAGAGGTCCTTATGCAGGTGGCATGGAAATTCGGTTTGTATTTTCATTTAGGACAGTGGCTGGCTGTCAGAACACTGGCCTTAACAGCTCTCACCACCAGGCAGTGGGTTCTTTTTCTTACCTCCCCGGTGGAGGGGCGGTGTAGCTAGCACTCCATTTCCCCTCCTCCTCCACAATTGTGGGCGACAGATGCCAGGGCCAGACTGCTCTTCACTTGAGCCTTCTTGTCAAGGCTCTGCCTTGAGCCTGAATCCTGACCTTTACTCGACGAAATAAACCACTGTTGAACAAGCAAAGGTTTGAATTAGAGCAGTCTCGGAGCAAGTGTCAAGTCCATCTCCCTCCTTCCACCTACAGCAGGAGTGTGGATTAGACCAAGTCTGGAGTTTGCAGTGCCTTAGGCTTTATGGGTCTGGGGAGACATAACTTATTAACAAAGAGTTATTAAATTTTTATCAATTTTACAACACAATGTAAATGCCTCCTATGAATCTACATTGTATTCATTATCATTTAAAACGTTAATTAAGTCAAAGTTGCATTTAATTTCTCTCTAAATGGGCCTCTGGGAAGAGGCTTTCAGAAACATCTGTGGGCGCATGTAGCTCTGGAGCCAGGACTCCCTCAGCCTCCATTCAGGATAGCCCCTTGAGTTGATTGCTATTGCGTGTCTGTGACTAATTTGTTGTGATGTGCTTCGACATTGTCTCAATTTAGCATCAGACCAACAATGGTGTAAAGCCAGGCAAGAGACACTGTGGGCTGCTGTACAGGTGTCAGGCCTCCCTCCTTAGATACCATCCACACGGAGCCAGCAGTCTATGTGAGCATCTCCGGTCTCCATCAGACCGTGAGATTCTCCTTCCTCATATGGTACCAATCATTTGCTCTGTCTAGTTCTTCATCTGAGATAGACATTTGTTAACTGGATCAGTAAAACTAGGACGTGGCACTTGTAGAAAAGATGTTGATCTTTAGCCACTTTGATTCCCCACCTAAGCCCAGAAGTATGAAGCAGCTGTATGGAAAGCAGTTTTAGGATGATGTAGGCAGGTCATGCTAATTGATAAGAAGAGGCATAGAGAAATTTGGTGAGAACCTGCTTTTCCAATGTTAACTGTCAGTGGTGCCGTTATCTTTTGTGAGTACAAAACCACAGCTTCACAGATCTTTAACTCTGTACACAACTTGTGGGCTAGGCTTGCTTATAGGATGATATGAGGACATGGCTACTTGGTTAACTTGGATTCATGTCAGGACTAGACAATTCCATTGCTACATTGCTGTGTTTAAGGTATTCTGCCAGAACAACAAGAATGTACAGGTGTGTTATTTAATTTAAAATACATATGGCCTTCGCTTCCTGCCTTGTAGATGCCTCCTTAGTTGACAGGTACTGATTTGCCACTGTCACAAGATAGTCAGCACTTGCTGCTGGAAACTGAGGCATCTATAGAGCACCTTATTTGTGTAGTTTGAATAATTTGATGAGGAAGCTTGTGGTAAGCTGGGATTGGAAGCAGATTGGTATGGCCCCATCTTCTCTGGGCAAGTTGAGGCACTTAGATCTTTGCACTACTGAATATGGTTTGTAGGACTCTACATCTCTCTGGGATGAAAAAGAAGTGCAGATGACAGTGATGAAACTAGAGGTGACGTGGGTCATGTCAGAGTCCCTCAGAAAGCGAGGCTTGGGAATCATTCTGTAGACTGTGGGGAGAAGAGAAGAGAAGAGAAAGAGGCCTTGTCAGAGGCCAAGCCAAGGGTGCTGTTCTTAATCTGCAATGCAATAGAAAGCAATTGAGATGTCAGATCAGGGAAATGAACCAACAGGGCCTCTCTGGTGGCTTCCAATAAGAGACCAGTCATGGCAAGACAACTGAGGAACCCCTCCTAACCAAATAAGGGAAGGGCAAAGCCCAGGGGCTGTGATGAGAGGAGAGAGAGTGGAGGTCCTCCAAGGAGCCTCCGAAAGAGAGGCTTCTCTGAAGCACCAGCAGGGTCCCCCCGATGAAGGCCATTATCCAAATTCTAGTCTAAGACGTTGTAGTCTCTTTAAAGACAGCTTAATTAATGGCTCTGGAACACTTAAATTCCATCAGTGAGTGAACTTTCTTAAGCCTAATTCTCCCAGGATGACTAGCAGCCATTGGAATTCCTTCTTGAGCTTTTTGGCGGTTTCTTTTGGGAGAGGGGCTTACTTTCCTTTGGCAAGGACTGCCGACCTACCTGGCTCCATTCCTTCTCTTTCCTTTCCTTCTCCAGTGCTTCTTCTCCCACATCCAGCTCTCCAGCTGAAGAAACCTTGAGTATGTTGAAGGTGACAGAGGTGGGCAGCTTAAGGGCTGTTGTGATAGGATTGGCTCAGGCAGAGCAGCTGACACATGGGACCACCAGCTGGGACACATGACCAGCCCCTAAGGGTCCTGGCTTCAGCTGCATGTGGTAGCTTCAATTCCAGATCATGGAAATTGTTTTTGAAAATTTCCTAGTATCTCAGGGAGACAGCGTGTCTCCTTACATCTGCAGAGGGGAAAAACAATGAGCACTTCACATCCTGTTCACTAAGAGTCCACCACTTTCCAACTACTTACCCTACTGCAGTGGAAATACAGAACACATTTCCTGTGAAGTACTGCCACACAAAGTCCTGGGACATCATGTGGCATTTCTAAGCACCATGGTACAATTTTCTTTTCCATTTTATTTCTTTGTGCATAAGACCTTTCTTTGTGGTCATTGTGTCTCTGTGTCTGTGTCCATAACTGTGACATTTGTGTGCACCATTGACACCCCCCCCAAGAGTAATTAAAACAGCATGGGAAAGTACTTGTGTCCTGGGTTTCCCCACGGTGGTAGGCTGTGCATGCTAAGCATGCCGACTTCTAGAAGTGGAATGTGGCCGGATGCGCTCACCCAGCTAGCCACATGCTAGCTTCCTGTCTAGGCTTTTGCCTCTAACCAATAGGCTGAGCCAGGCAGTCCTTCATTTGCTACAAGACGTCTGCTTTTCCAGCCACCCTGTCCTCTACACAGAACCTACAAAGATGGGCAGAACTAAGTCGGCCATTTTTAAGTTTTGAATGCCTAGACAGTGCCAGTTTAAAAAAGAGATTGCTATATGTGCACAGAAAGCCCTGTTCTGAGGAGGCAGTTTTCTTAAGACCAGTTTAGATGGACGGAGCTAAACCAAAGTTGCCGGACCCCTCTCCACCTACCTACTTACTTACCTACCTGCCATCTTCCTTCCTTCTTTCCTTTTTCCCCCCTTCTTCTGCTTCTGCTTTTTCTTTGATCATCAGTATCACCATTTGATCATGATTGGTAGGTGTGCTTCTCTCACGGTCAAGAACAACAGTACAAGAAAACTCCCCTGGGCTCTTCTAGTCAACTAGAAAGGGCCTGTCATAGCCCCTTTAAACAAACAAACAGACAAACAAAAAGGGTCAGTGGTACATACAAAATAGATGCCAAGTATTCCGTAGGCCTCAATGGAGGTGCCATGCAAACTCAAAGTGAACGCTCTCAGGGTCCATCATCTCAGTATTGATCCTTCACTGACTTTTAAATGAAGTGGGAAGAGTCCAGCTCCAGACCTGGAACCATACTGGGTGTATAGATGAGGGCAAAGTGGCCAGAGCTGTGCCAGGTGTGTAGGCAGTGATAGGGGCATCTGTAGACTGAGGCACATGTCTTCTGGAATCAGAGCTGACTCCTTGTATCACTGTGCTCTTTGTTTTGACAGTAATAACTCTCTGGGCTCCAGTTTGTTGGATCTCACTCATTCAAGGATGAACCTAGGGGCTACCTTCTTTCCCTCCACAGTCAGAAATATAGCATGCTGCCATCACTGACTTGGCATCCTGTACTGGCAGAAACACTTGAGTGGAAAATGGCCTGAAGAATTCCTGTTCAGTAAATATTTGATGAGGAAAAGAACAAATAAATGAAGGGATCCTCCATTGAAGAAGTAAATGGTATGCAGAACAGGCTCACCCCAGATTCATAAAGTTCTGCTAAAGCTTCCTGTGCAGCTTACCAGAGAGTATGCCCATGTACCCATACAAGTTGCAATGTCCAAGGAATTTAAGAGGGGAAATGGAGAAAGGAACAGGGAATAACTTGAAAGCTATCAACTTGTGGGTCTAGCCAGCATTCTTTGTGGAGAAGATGCAGTCATTTCTTTTTAAATTAAGAGAGGTGAGGATTCTCCCATGTATAGAACATGCATTCTAGAAGATCAGAGACTTATGTCACTTGACTAATTTCAGCAGATCTGAATACTTTTCATGAGAGTCACGGTGGACAAAATGAAGCAACAGCTAAGGCCAGCATAAGGACAGGGGTTCACTGGAGAGCAGTGTCAAGATCTGCACACAGCTGCATGTGTCTGCTCAAGGGAAGGAGCATTTAAGGTGCTCATGAGTCCAGGGGAGGTAGGTGGAGCTAATCTACCATCAGCTCTTAGGGGAAACTTTTTCCCAGCCTATGGACTTCAAAGGCCAGGTGCTTATATCTACTTCCTGTTAGAGCTGTTATTTGGGTCATTCTACTCAAGACAAGGAAGGGACCCTGAGCTACCTAACCTCTTCTTAGAGCCCCAACTGCACTTACTTGTAGCGGCTCTGAGCTGCTCTCTGTATTTGATCATTTGAGATGGTCATTCCTTCAGTGCAGAAAACATACGCTGTTGCACAGGCCGTGCTGCTCATAGAACTGCACGGATTCTTCGAAACTAGCGCCATGAACAGATATTACTGCAAAAGGACATATTGTGACCTGCCATGGAGACACAGGAGGTAGAAATTAAGTTATGAAGGATTCTAGAATACACACAGGGACAAAGGAATTCTAATAATAGTGAGTGTCTTGTAGACAGACATTATTTGTATTTTCCCGTCTGTATAAGAGGGGAATCCAGGGCCTCTTTACCATGCAGTAAGATAACTACCTCACTGGCAACTGAAGTCTGAAATCCCAGGGGCACTTTAGAGCAGGGGAAGGTTGATGAGGGATACAATCTGTGGGGTTTTGTGGGTTGGGGGGAACTGGAAGTAAGTCCCATTGTGGTTCTGTTTTGATATGGTCATCAGGTGGACACTTAGTGGATACTGGTTGCTGCAGTAAGAGCAATGCTTTATGAGAGTGTGAAACTTCATACTTCTCAAGACACTGATATTTCATCTGGGCAGCTTCAGAATCGACATCATCCATTTCTACCCAGAGTCTCTAATAATTTCCAGAATGTCTTTATTCTTTCTCTTCCCCATCTGTATGATGAAGTTAATAATAGGGCCTATCTCAGAGGGGTTGTAAGAAAATTCTCTCTCTCTCTCTCTCTCTCTCTCTCTCTCTCCCTCTCTCCCTCCCTCCCTCCCTCCTTCCCTTCCTCCCTCTCTCTCCCTCTCTCTCTCTCTCTCTCACACACACACACCCTTTGTTACATGACTGCCTTGCACATGTTGAGTGTTATGATCTATTATTGTTATTATCATCCTTCATTAACACATGAAAAGATGAACCTGACCCAGATCACATAGCGAGTGAGTAGATGCCTAGATCGAAAGAGCGCCATCCTTCATGATTTTGATGGGGATAATGATAAGTAGCCACTTTGACTATAGCTAATGCGTTTCTGTTCACATGATGGAGTCTTGTCCAGCAGCCTTATGAAAGGACAAATCAATTACGAGCAGAGACAGCCCATGGATGGGGCCTGAGAGTTGAAAAGCTTAGCATGACAGGCTATAAAATTAAAATAGGATCAATTTACTTAATTTCCAGATCAAGGAATCGTAGTCTCAGTGGAAATAAGCTAACACAAGCTGTAAGAGGCGCTAAAGTCTCCCTAGGAAGTTGCTTTCCATCTTGAATACTTGAAAGAAATTTTGGCAAATTTATGTAAAATAAGGGAACTGAAAGATGCTCTCTCTAAGGTCCCTTGAAAGCCTGAAACTCTGCTTCTTTTTTTTTTCTCATTGAAATAGAACTGAAATTCTTAGCTTTGTTTTTTTAATTTCAACTCTTGCCAGCATAAATCTTTCCAAAGTGCTGAAGTCTGCTTACCGGTGTCCTAATAAATCCTCCAAGGAGAAAGGGATGAAATTGTTTGAGTACGGAAAGATTGTACCTTATCGATGTTGTTCTTGGGCTGTGAGTCCTCAGACTCTGGCGGGGTGGGGGTGGGGTGTACTGGGCTGGGGCTGGAGATTGGGAGAGCTGGAAAGACTGCTCTTTGTGAGGAGCTCATTCTAAAATTCTCCTCTATTTTTTCCCTTGAGGAAGACTAGGCAGAGAAAGTCCCCGCACAGCATGTGGTCCCCCACATCATGTGGTTCCCCACATCATGTCGTTCTCTGAATCCCAGTGACTTGAAGATTATCAATAGTTGCACCACACAAATGGTAGCAACCGTTACATAGTGAACGACAGCCAGCAACTATCCCAAGGTCCCCCAGGCATTTTGTTTCTTCCCAGTGTTCAGGTACATAATTTGTGGAAGTGTGAGGGGGCAAAACAAGGACACGCATTTTTGGACCAAAAGTATTGTCTAGGCTGGAGGGTGTGCGTAACAAGTGCATTCTTAACCCTGCCACTGGGATTCTGGCAGGGAATGGTTAGGCACTTGAATGTTCAAAAAAGCTTGACTCTGGGTCTCCTCATTCCTGGTTTTACTGGAGCCCTGGCTCTGTGGCTTTTCCATCTCTAAGGTGGGCCTGGAGAATCAGTGGCTTCAGTGTGTTCTTGGAAGATGGGTGGAAGGCTGGAAAGCAGACCAGAGGTGAACAGAAAGGGCAGGGCATATCTTTGCTTCCAGAGTCTAAGAGTTCGTTTTCATGCTGTTTCTTGACTTCCATGCATTTGCATTAACAGTTGCTATTGAGGCTTCATGCCACTACCTTCCTGTGACTTGCTCTGAGTGTCTAGCTTTGCCCCTTGGTGAATTTCTTGGTAGGGACATTAGTTCTATGAGCAAGCCAAGCTAAAGCCAGGCTCCTTCCCTGTGCCGTACTACTGTTCCCTTTGAGCAGCTCTGACGGGAGGACAGGACTGGTAGTTGAGTGGCTATCCATGTATGCTCTGAAACTATAAATTCACACACTGTCTTGCCCTCTCATCTATTCTGTTAGTAGCTGGTTTGACTTCTGGGTCATATTTCAAAACTATCACCATTGTTAGGGGATAATGACAGCTAACAACTTGAGGGACTCAGCCTTATTTGCTTGATCTAACACTATTTTCTTCCAAGTAGTCTCCCCCCCAAGCCCAGTACTGGGCATAGTAAATCTAGTATAGTGGTAATTAATTTACTGTATTTGCTGAGCATGGAATTGAACCCAAGGACTAAATTATGCTGGACAGGTGTTCTAGGCACGAGCTAAATACTTATCCTTTAGTTATATTATTTTAAAGTATAAACTCATCATTACTGTCATCTCATTTTAAAGACAGAGAAGAGGAACTTTTAGTTTATTCTTTGGGTCCTAAAACTCACTATGTAGCTCAGACTTGTACTCTTAGGACCCCCCCCCACATGCCACCTTGGCCTTTGGAGTGCTGGGGGTTATAGGTCTGAGTCACCACACCCAGCTAAAAGATCTTTTGATGGCTTTCTTGATAACCATTAACTAACCTGTCATGTTAGGATGATCCTGAGCTTGCCCTCAGCAGCGTGGTGTTGAGACTCCTTCACAGCTTGGTCTCATAGTAGTTTTCACATAGGTCTCCTCTAGATATCTTGCAGAACAGCCCTTCTGACTTTCACATTGCTGTAATATTTCCCCATGCCTTATTCTTTCCCTAGCCTCTTCAAGGTAATGAAATCTCACCTATCAGTAAACTGAGCCTAACAGGCCACATCTGGCCCTCAGCCTGCTTTCCTAAGTGAAGCTCGACTGTGACGCAGTCACACTCATTCATTTGCCTATTGTCCCTAGCTACATTTGGGGTTCACAGCGAAACAGAGGCGTTCTAACAGAGAGATTTGGCCCCTAAAACCAAAATGTACACCTTCTAACTTGTTCAGGGGAACATTTGCAGATTCTGCTTTTACGGTTCAGTTTTTAGGTAGTGCAAACTCTGGGAAGCCAACTTGGCTGACTATGTTCAAACTTAAAAGTCAGAATCACTGACGGCTTCTCTGGAAGTCTGTAACCTTCCAGATAACCATGCAGGGTAGCTTCCATGAAGAGTTTTTATAGAAGCAAATAGTACCAACACATGGTCCTTGAAATCTGGGCATACTGCATACGTGCAGTAGCAAAGAACATAGTAGGGATTCAACAGGCACGTTGGAACTGACATGGAAACTGTCCAGAATGTGTTTCATGGTTTATTGAACATATGTTTGTTCATGTTGCCTTGTATTGTCTTGAACAAGGTACTTGTGCCTGACTGAGTAGCTAGTTCCTTAGAATGCTGGAAAACTCTTAGATCATTCTAGAACTGATTTCAGCTTTTTGTGAAGGAGATGCATTCTTTGATTCCCTCTGCTGGCAGTCACGTGGTATTTGGATTCTGCTTGACCTGGCAATGCCGCTGCCTGCCGTCCTTGTGTCACTGGATTACCTGCATCTTTGTCAGCAAGATTTCACTACTTCCTTAATGCTGTCACTCTGAGGTCCTTTGAATCCAGACTTTAGTTTTCTAACCAAAACATGCTGTTTGTGTCTACGTAATTTTTCATGTGGATTTGAACTTACCCACTTTCTCCTAAGGAAGGGCTTGCACCTGGAATCACCCAGGCCCCAACCTGTTGCCAAGACTCTACCTTACTGACTCAACATGCTGGCCAAGCAGAGTCAACTCACAGCTTAAATCGTGAAAGTTCAGGACCCCACCAGAATCCCCCTAGGTCTTCCTCCTCTGCCGAGAACTCGCCTGAAAACCCTGTGTCTCTAGGGCACGTGGTAGACAAATGCTGCCCTTTGCCTAGGTTTATGACCAAATTCCCTGTGTCGCTGGTGGGAGTGACTGTGTGCTCAGTACCTGAGTGCCTGACTCAGATGGCTGGAAGAACCAGATGTGAGGAGATCTCACACAGCTGTTCTCTTGCTCTTAGAAACACCGTTATGGTTGTTGCCTGAGTGATTTTGTTGTTGTTAGAGATTAAATCTCAATAACATTTAAAATTAGAGTATGTTTCACTCAGCATTGCCTTCTTTCCTGTTCCCTCCCCTAAAGCCCACGCCATTATCACGTAGTAGCTTGGCTGCAGATCAGATCAGGATGACATAGGAATTGTCATTTTTCATTTCCTGGGGCCCTTTGATCCCATTTGGGGTTTATTTTTCCAAGTGAAAATACAAATCCCATTGTATTCTTCGGTCCTTTAGACTCTTTTGTTATTCTTATTCCACCCCACCCCCACTCCCCACCCCCGTCAGAGATCTAATCAGAGTCTTAAGTAGTGTGGCCATTAGTTATCAGCACCAGATTCACAGCCTGCACTCTAGTTCTCTTATTACAGAACACCATCCTTCCCTGATGCATAGATCGCTGGCAGTGGAGCTACCGTTCGCATCTCATGGGTACTTGGGTGTTAATTTATTTCACAGTTTCCTTTGCAGATATAATCAGACACACTATCACATTCCTGTTTCTTTTCTTTATTGTGTTCCTTTGCTATCACGTCTGTGTGATCTTTTTTCCCCTGAAAAATGACAGGTAGTGTTTCTTTGCCCATAGTATCAGTGACATATATTCTTCACAACTTCCTTATTGCCATGTAAAATAATATAACATCTTATAGATGTAATCTTCGGCATTTATAACTCGGGCTTTGCTATATGAACAAATTTTCTAAATGGCATTGTGGCCGAGGCGTCTGTTCTCTAACGGGGGGATGTTCCTTCTTTCTCAATTGTAAATAACCGAGAGGGTCTTGATTAATAAGGGAAATGCCTTGTCCCTGATTCCTTCATTCATTGAAATGCGTGAGCATAAGTCTCATGTTAAGAGATCATGTTGTATTAATAAAACTGTTAGAACCAAAAGGAACTCTTTCTGTTGATGTATTTGGGTATTTACTGGGTGACTTACAGTTCTTTGGATATTAGAATTTGTTTGCCAACAATTAGCATGCTGGGTTTTATATAACCCATACTTCAGGTAATAGAAGATTATTAAGCTTCAACCAGTGTCTTAGAAATCTGCTGACGGGCAATAAAATTCTTAACATAGAGCAGCAGTGGAGAAATGCAGCTGTACAGCCGTACATTTACGCTTAGATTGTGAGACAGATGGCCTCAAATTAGAGGCGCTTGTAATGCGGTGTGAGCAGAAGGTGGCGCTGCCTCCCTACGAATGAAGCCCTCCCCCAGATGGCATCAAAATAGTTATTCTCCTGCTTCATTCACTTCCTGCCTTTTCTCTCTTTTGATTCTCTCCTTTATGTCTCTAAGATGAGTATCTGAAACGCTTTGCAAGAGATATACCTCCATTAAGAAAACATCTCTCAACTTAACAATATTTCTTTTAAATCCAATTTGCCAGATGTGATGTTCCCTTGGAGAGAGTTCCAGTTAAATAAACATTCACTATGGTTTAAAAGATAAAGACACCAAAGCCAGATTCCCCCTCAGATTGTCTGACCTCCTCATCTCACTTTTGTTCTGTGGAAGGACAGTAGGTTTAATCCATTGACTTATACAGATTAATCCCACAGTCCACATCAGGCTGTGTGGGGGAGTGTTTATAAATTTAGTTAATGTACTAGATTAATATTCTAATAAAAATAACTCTAACTTGATACTCATTCTCCAGGAATTGCCAGTTTGGAATCCATGTTCACCATTGGATGTTGTTTTTCTCTCTGGGGCCAGAACTAAATCCTGACAAATAGGAAAAGGGCTTATTTTAATCTCTTGTTTTTGATTTTAGTGAAATTTATAGGAAACTTGATTAGTTTTTCAACCTAGACATTATCAGTAAGTCAAATATGACTAATAAAATAAATAATAAATAGTAATTTTTAAAAACAGACCTAAAGCAACAGCATTTTAATTCTTTTATTCACGTTATCCAATTTTTGAATGTATTCTTCAAACCATAGCTACATCTTAAAAGACAAACAAACAACCTCCCCAAACCAAAAACAAAACCCTACAACTTGTGCATAAATAATGACCGTTTTAGGAGGTAGGCATTTTATTGAGGCTGTAGAAAGGGAACATTTAAAATGTTTCCTAGAATGACTAACTTACCTATTTTCTCCATTATTCTACCTGTTAGGAACCTGGGACACATATACTTTGCTTATTTTGTAAATGAATAATTTTAAATCATTCATTTGGAATGTCAATTAGGACATTTCTGTTTTGAGTTTTTTAAACTTTCAGGCTTGAGGGCCAGGGATGCTAGCAAATGCTATATGGTCTTCTTCGACTTGCCCATGTGGTTTTGACAGAGACCATCACAAAGTGTTATTAATCAGACCAGACCACACAGCAGAAGGTTGGGGAAGCAGTTCCCTGTCCATGATTCTACGATTCTGCTTTCAAGAACTGGTTTTGTTGCCAATGAGTTTTGAAGAAACAATTGCCATTAGTTTTCAGTAAACGCTGGTCCCTGTTGGCCTACCTTCCAGACCTCTGCCCTGATGACAGGATCAACTTAAACCAGCTCAGAGTCAAGGTTAACTTGACCACTCTGTAGGGAGTCAAGTTTCTGTAACCCAAAGATCCTTCTCCAAGGGGGTCCGATAGCTTTATCTTGTTGTCAGTTTCCCTCATCCAGATAAAATGAAATGCCCATTGTGGACTCAGACCTCGGCACTCCGGCCACATGCATTTGCGTATGTCTTCTCTTGGACCCTTGGAACTCTGCCTCCCAGCCGCATGCAATTGCGTCTGTCTTCTCTTGGACCCTTGGAACTCTTTGTTCCAGCCACATGCATTTGGGTCTGTCTTCTCTTGGACCCTTGGAACTTCGAAGTAGCTCAAAGGAAAGTGGGCTGAGCCAGATAGGTGTCCATAGATTTCTCCAGTGTATTTACTTTCCACTCACTTTCAGTCTGAGCAGTTAGGATAAAGGAAAGGAAACTTTAAGATGATCTGAGGTGCTCAGATATTGTGTAAGTCTGTATTTGGGGCTGCAGCTTTACAGTTGTGTATTTGTGTCTTGGGAGCTGTGTGCCAGGTACCGTGGTTGCTCTGCTCACACTGATTTTCTTAGAGTCCTTACATTAGTATGTTCCATCCCATTGCTTTACTCAAATTGTTGCCTCTGCCTAGCTTGCTGTCCACATACATTATTGCCACTCTGTATACTTATTCCGTGGAACTGTGTGGATCCTCAGGGGAATGTGTCTCCTCAATCCTGAGTCACGCAGCAGGAGAGCAGGCTGGTACTTCCTCCCATACCATTCTTGTCTCCAATCGTCCTTTCTTTTCCCTGAGTATCCCAATCTGTAGCACTCGTTGTCTGGGGTTTTACTGAGCTCTGTTGTGATGCCATCATACATTTTTTATTGCTATTTTTATATAACTCATGTATAAAATCTTTTGGATAAAGCTGTCTTGTTTCTCCTGCTAAACTTGTGGTTCTCTTTAAAGATTTTTTTTAAAGAAAAGTTCAAGTAGAAAACAATACCCTGAGGTTTTTGTTTGCTCTCATCATTATTTTGTTACTTTATTTATTTATTAAGGCAGTGCTTGGGATTGAACCTAGGAACTTGTGCTTGCTAGATAGTTGTTCTACCCTTGAACTAGATCGTTAGCCCAATGTTCCCAAAGTTTTGGTTCAATAGACAGGCATGGGACTCAAGCATTGGTATTCTACAAAGTTCCCTGGTTCCTTTCCTTAGAAGCCAGGGCTCTTTAATTACCAAGGCAAATCAGATTTTCCTTGGCACAACAGTCTTTATTTCCCTCTTCAGTAACCTTCTTGGTGGAGTCTGGTAGGAAGTGTTGGAGAGTTGTTTGTGGCTGACTAGTTATGTGGCCTTTAGTCCACAGCCAGCTCCAGTGATATTCCTTCATAAGAGGAGACAGCGTTCTGCTCAAATCATCACTAAACAGATCTGGGAAGGTCTTACATTTAATGAACTGCAATCCCCTAGGAGAAGAAGTGTCTTGCCGATGCCACACATGAGGTCTAGGCCTTGGAAGAAGAAGCCAGGCCTCCTGACCACCAGACTGTTGATTTCACTCTGCCGTGCCAGCTCTAGCCGCCAGGATCACTTTCCTAGCCGACCTCACCAGAGGCTCAACATGTGAATGACATTAGAGGAACTGCAGAGTCTAGTTGAGGAGCAGGACATGTTACAACAGGAAACAAATTGATAATGGGACTAAATAAGGAGATGACGATGACGGGTCTAATATGAGAAGGGCCAAGAAAGTCTTAAAGAGAGAGATTCTACCTCATCTAGGACTATTTCCTGGAAAGGGCATGTGTAGTCTATCCCTTGAAGGCTGAGTAGGCCTGGAAGATAGAATGGGAAGGAGTCATCACTTCCCCATCCCATAATTTGCCTGCCTTGCCACGCCTCCCATGACCTCCCACCTGAAGTCTGCTGCCCCTTCCTGTCAGGCAGCACAAATTTCCTGTAATTTAGAGGAACAGTTCTCCCTGTTTCTGTTTGAGTTTCACCATCACAGCCTCCTCCACTTGAACCCATTTAAAGCTTTTCAGGCTGACTCTGTTTTATGACACTTGGCAAACCTAATGATTTGGCCTGAGCAGTTCACTAGAACCATGCAAACATGGTTCAAAGGTGATGATTGAGTATAAAGCAAAGGCTGGGGGTGGTACAGAACGCCCACCTCCTTCTCCCACTTGGACAAAGGACCAGTTGCTGGGGGTTGGGGCTGGAGGCAGAAAGAGTGCAAGCCCATTTGAAGCCTATTGAAAAGAATGCCCTACCATTGAAAGACAATAGACTTGCAATGTAGAGAGTCCTGTAACAGACTTCCAAGCTATCCCTCAAGCCAAGAAAACTCACAGAGAAAGTTTAGTAAGAGCTGATGACGGGAGCTAGTCAATGCAGTTTTTCACTTCCCATCCATTCTCAGGATATCCCTAGGACCTAGGTTCTTGGTCCATTCGCCTTACATCAGAGAACCAGTTAGAGTTTTGTAAACCTTCAAATGCATAGGTCTGGACCCAGTAGGGTAGCTTCAGGTCCTTGCTCATAGCTTATTCCTTACTTGCCACACAGCACCAGCTGATATTTTGAGACAGATCATGCCTTAAGAATGCCCTGTCTTGGGGATGTTACACTTCAAGAAATGCCGATGGGGACTGCCTGCCCTGCACCAGGGCCGGCCACTGTATCCTGCAGTGGGGTACTAGTCCAGTTGCTGAACCCTTGCTCCCTGAGAAGGAGACTTTACTAGGATGGCTACCTGACTTCCTATAGGATTTTTAAATGTAGTTAGAAATCCTTGGTTTCATGGGTTAAGTTCTGGCTGAACAATTGTCTCTCTACAAAATTCCTATATTAGCCAGGTGGGACCATGAAGAATATTTGTTTCTCATGCTGTCTGTCTCCTTGTGATGTCTGCTATTCCAGAGTATCTGATCTCTCGAGTTGGCAACAATAGGTTTTATAATGCTGAGTAACTTCTCTGAGAACAGAACTCCAAAGAGGCTCAGAGGGCTGTGGAGATGGCTCAGTTAGTAGAGTTCTTGCCATGCAAGCTTGAGGACCAAAGTTCAGTCCCTCCCACCTACATTAGGAGCCAGGTGTGGCAATGTGTACCCAGAATCCCAGCTTTGGAGTGGCAGAAACAGAAGAGTCCCTGGAGCTTGCTGGCCAGCTTAGTTTAGCCATACCATCAAACACCAGGATCTGTGAGAGACACTGTCTCAAAAACTAAGGTGAGAGAGATGGAGAAAGATATCTGACGTTGACTCCTGGCCTCCACATATATACATGCACACACAAACACACACACACACACACACACACACACACACACACACACACACACACACACACACACACACACACTGAGGGTCAGAGCTGTCACTCAGGCAAGTGACTTAACTCCAAGATCCCCTATCCTCATGCTCTTCTAATGGGTGGGGTTCTGGTGGCAATGATCTGAATTACAATGGACAGATCCAGGCTCTGGTTCTGGCTTTGATTTTAGTGTAGTCTTGAATCCAAAGAAGATGGGACTAGAATACCCCTGAAGCCCTTCGAGCCCTGCTTCTGCACCCTACACCTTGTCCTCACAGTGTGCTTGCATTTTACAAATGCTGCACAGGATGTATCCTGACCATAAACTGTAATAGAAGATAGATTATGATCTGATTGTTCAGGAGTGTCTTTAGAAGGTGACTATGTCTTTAAAAGACATACTAAATGTTGTGTTTAGTGTAAAATCACGATCCCAACTATTCCTTGCCTCCCAAGGTTAAAAACAGCATATTTCTAAAGGGTTCTGTCAGGACATTCTTCATTGGGCACCTGAATTGCATAAAAATCCATGCATTTTCCTTTTCTCTGAGTTTCAGAGCAATATCGTGTAACCATCTGGAATACATATTAGGATTCTAGGGGGCTCTTGACACAGTGGACTCCATGGCAGATAGGGTATTTATGGATGAGCTGATAATGGTAATATTAATGATACTTATTTGTATAATATATGGTTTAAGAAACAACTTCATGTAGACACAGTTGGATTCTCAGCTCATCTTTAGAAGGCAGAACCAGTGAGGCAAATACTAATTTTAAAAACAAGAACAGCAAAGTGAAAACAGAAATAAAAGTATGATTGACATCTTCTGCCAGTCATGTTAATTTGAAGCTGTTTAGGGGAGGGGAAAAACAGAAAGAAGGTGAGATACTAGTCAAAATACACAAGCTAATAGGAACTTGCAACCCAAAGTGTAAACCAGTGTAGCGGTAACTGGGAGAGTTTGATGTGGGCTTGTGATGACATCCGCGAGAGGCCTGACCCCATCTCTCTTTTCTGTTTCTCACCCTGGGCAGGTGGCAAGTCTCAGGCTTCCAGGCAGCATGATCCTTTCTCCACTCCTTTGGATATCTGACAATTTGTAAATCCAGGAGGAAGCTTGTGTTGCCAGTGCTGTCCTTACCAATCTCATGCACACAGCGTGAAGTGATCCAAAGAAATAATTCACTGGTTAAGTCTGCCTAGTGCCATTCGGTGGGGTGGTAGAAACAGCACCTTGAATGCCCTTGAGAAATGCGCAAGGATGGGCTGTGGAGGAGGCTGATTTAAGAGCATATCTGAAATCTCAGGAGTCAGTAGTACCATGTAATATCTTTAAATGATCAAAATGTAGGAAAATCCATGATGAAGAAAATCTCCTCTTTTTAAAGTATGATCCAGTAAACAATGGTTTGATGCCAGTATTTAGCCATGGACTCCAACAGGAAGGGGAACAAAAATGGCTGGCAGGAAGCTAGGCGCTTTAGCCACCTATGTGAGCCCTTCAGCGCGCTCAGAACAGTGGCCGGCATCTTAGTGGGGATTTTGCTCATGATAATATGAGCGAGCCCTGGTGTGATCCATGGTAAAATAAAACCTACATGATAATAAGCCATGTTGGAAAAAAGTTACTTCCAGGTACCACACATTCCATTCCATTTCATTGTGTCTTTGTTAACTGTGTGAGCTGAGTATTGTAATCCCCCACATGGCTCAGAAATACCAGCACTAACCTTAAAATAAATAAATAAGGATGCTCATATATTAAGCACCATTGCTCTGTAGGCTCCAGCTGATGATTTTATTAAGGATGTGGCAGGAAGGAGAGAATCAAGGATAATTATAAATTCATAAATACATAATTCATTGGCATGAAATGATTTTAATGGGATGGATGCTGGGTTGTCTATTTCTTCAAGAAAATAACAGAGATGCTCTGATGAAAGCCCATAATCTGGCCTCTATGAAATACTTGCCAAACTGATGGGGTGCATTTTCTTCTCTGAAACTACCTTTGATAAGAAACACATTACAAACTCATCAGTTTGGCTTCCTGTTAACAAAGAGACAGCAGCCGTCTGGATCATTCTGGATTTGCAGTGAAACTGCCACACCATGTATCCTCCAAGTAACACTATGCCAGTTTGACAAGGGGCAGATGAATCCAGGAGCTAGCGTGCAGGGGTTTAAATCTATGCGGCAGCTGACGGTTGAAATAATCATCTGTAGATCGCTCTGAGCTAGCCGGGGAAAGGTTGAAGCTGTATATTTTGAACATATCTACTCTAATGGTTAATCTCTTGTCTTGTACGGGCTCTCACAGGGTGGACCAGCAGCATATACTGACAGCGTCAAGGTATTACTCACAGTAGACAAGCTTTCGCCTTGACTTTCAGAGTAGCCGGTGGATGAATCTAAGGTAGCTTGACTGGAAAAGGTGGAACTCACCTGACTCAAGTCCTCCAAATATGAAGAAACCAGCAGGGCCCACAGCAAGTTGGGTCATAGGGACATTAGTGTCATTAAATGACCTCTATTTGTCCCCAAGTCTCCGACTGTGTGCTTCAAATAGACTCTGGCCCTTATTGTATTGTTTGCCTGCTTGAGCAGATGGGAAAGGACAGTGTTCTTTGGGAAGATAGGAAGCTGGACAGATGTCCAGAGGGGACTGCTGCAGAGATCAACACAGTCTTTCTGCCAAGGGTCAGTTAGTATCTCAAGCTTTGTAGGCCATATGGCCTGTAATGAATTATGAAGTTACTCAACACTGTTAGGGAGGAAGAAAAGCTATGGGCAACAGGTAAACAACGATGGTGGCTCTGGTCACATGCAATTTCATTTAGAGATACTAAAATTTGAATTTTGTTTTGTTTTGTTCTTGAGACTCTCCGTAGGGTCCAGGCTGGCCTCAAACCCTTGATCTTTCTGCCTCAGCCTTTCAAGAGCTGAGATTACAAGCCACATACCCTCCTATGGCTAGCTAACATCTTTTTAATATTTTAGGAAACATTATCCTTACAGTATTCTCCCCAAACATTTGACAATTGTGAGCCGTACAAAAACACATGGTAGGCCACTGTTTGTTGACTCCAAACATGAGAGAGGTAAGAAGAAGCCCTGGTTGGTGCCAGGAGCTGAGCAGCCTTCATCTGCACTCTGAGTGACCCACCAAACACAAACATCACACACTACTGCTACAAGCAAGATTTGAATCCACCTTTGACCTAAAAGCCTCTGTTTGACTCAAACTGAAAGTGGTCTTCCTGCTCCTGTAGTCTTTCCAGGCTCCACTGGAATCGCTCAGGGGTGTTCTTGCTTTTCTCTTTTCCATTGTGTGCTTCCTCCTCCAACTTCATTGTTCCTGTCTGGGTCCTACTGCTGAGAAGCTAATACCCACTCATCTTCACCTGAGGCTTCTTGTACGTGAGGCAATAGAGACAGTCTGTTCCAAGAAAATAAGAAAGAAATAAAGGGGCTAAAGGAAACCAGATCTCTGAAAGGAATTTTCTACTGAATGCTGAACAGGGCAGAGTGATAGGAAAATAATTATAGCAGAGTCAGAGTTCAGGGAAGACACATGAGCTGAGATTCTAGATGTAAGGCTCTTTGAGGAACACGGCTCTCCTACTGGGATGCAAACAAGACCCAGGGATTGTTTGAGAGATGGGGATGAGGCATGTGGGTACCCTAGGTGTATACAGTCTATCCAGTTCAATTCTAGGGGAGCTTTTGTTCCTATTTATATAAAGAGATTACAGTGAAGGTCACATAGATTCTGTTAACATATTCATATAGTATTTTTCTCCCTTGTAGGAGCTGAATTCTTTTATTATTCTATATTGATGGACTCAAACTTACACAATTTAGGTTTCCTAGGCACTAAATAGAGCCAGAAATATACCCTGTGATTAACTTCTACGTAACCTATTGTTCCTTAAAGTCTCCCTTCCCATTCTTCTATTAGCACCACAAAAGCTAGAAATGAAAAAGCACCAACAAACCCTCCCTTCTGTGCCGTCCCAGCTCTCCACTGGGCGGGTGTCCCCTGTGCCCATTAGTGCAGGGCAGCCTCCTGTTTTCCAAATAAATCTGCTTCCTATTTTTTCAACTACAGGTTGTGAGATTGCCCAGCTGAATAATGTACAGGAAGACATGACTGT
The DNA here is from genome assembly GCA_004026605.1 of Ondatra zibethicus. Classification (NCBI taxonomy): domain Eukaryota; kingdom Metazoa; phylum Chordata; class Mammalia; order Rodentia; family Cricetidae; genus Ondatra; species Ondatra zibethicus. The sequence continues at coordinate 60,110 of PVIU01002273.1, forward strand.
TCAGTTTTAGAGATGCTTGTATGTTTGAGACATCCTTCATATTTCCATTGCTTGTATATTAATATTTTGCATGATCTTTCACAACTGCTTTCTTAGATTGATTTTAGCAGGGGTCCTGTGACATGTTCTTGACGATACAGCCTCTGAGCGGCAAGCCAGACACTCTCATTCTAAGGATGACGCCTCTGAGGCCCCTGTGCTCTGATATTGAGCTGTCCACTGCCCTTCTTGGCGTGTGTGTCTTAGTGATGATTATTGCTCTGTCCCCTTCATGGGCTTTATGGCAATTCCTAGCTGCAGGCTTCATTCTGTGTCAACAGTCAAGTGCTGGTTAGGACAGTCATGATACCCGTCCACACTATGGCTTCTCTGTCTGGGATTTATTATCTTTGCTTTTCTCTCATCTCTTAAGGAAACTTCCACACCCAGTTGCCAGACCTAAGAGGCTGCCAGGGTGAAGCATCCTTCTGTCATTTGGGATTCATTTTCCTCTTGGTTCTGCATTATAAGACCCTGAATGTTAGTTAATTCATCCGGACTTTTTGTTAGAGAACAGGCAGTTATATTTCAGGGAGTTTCATCTGCCAAGGAGTTTCTATCCATGGTGCATCTCATTGCAGAATGATGATGTTACTAGAGATTGCATGGTTTGTTTTGCAGGAGATGCTAGAAGTCATACTTGTGTTGCCCTCTACCCCAGCAATCATGCTTTCAGTGTTTATCCTCAGTGTTAGCCAGACGGCAGTTAGACAGCAAACATGACCCCTCTGCAAAGTACCTGTGTTCCACTGATATCACAGAGAAATATAACACATCACAGACTCTTTGTATTTGTTATTTTTGCTGAGGGGATGGTGCTGGGGACAGAACCCAGGACATTATCACACATGCTGAGCAAGCACTCTCCCTTTGAGCTATACCCCAAACCCCCAGCACTACTCTTTCTGAGAAGTGTCTGAGGTGTGGCATTTAGGTTTAGATCAAGGTAAGCAGTGATGTCAAAACCAACATGGCCAATCAGGTTGACGGTCTGGGAAGAGAAGCAGCAGTATAGCAATGAAGGATAAAGACTTGAAATGTAAAGAGCGTTGAACAGGACTCTCTCCAGCTAGTAGCTAGTAGCCCTGATCCTGCTGGTTTTGGTGTGTGTGTCTATGTGTGTTGTGGGTGAGAAGAGGAATTCTTTATATGTTTGGAGATTCCTACTCAAAGAAGATTGTTTTCTGAATTTTCAGATGTCACTCCTCCACCAAGTATTTCTGGAAGTCAATGGAGGGAAAAAGAAAGAAAAGACCCTCCTCTTCAGCCATGAGGGAGAAACTGCCATTCTAACACAAAAGGATAGTTGTATTTAGTGTTAAAAACCAGTTGGTAACGTTTGTAATGACCAGTTTCACTAGGGATTAATTTCAGTCTTCTTCTCTCCTTGTTCTTCGGCAGTCAAGGCTGGAGCCAGAGCACACTATCACAAAGACCCATTTGTGCACAAGAATGCAACTCCCAATTCTCAACATGTGCCCAAGCCAGGTGACAGAGTGCTGGCCTTTGTCCCAATGTGTAATAATTGCCTGGTGCCCCTCTGACTTTCTCTGTAACATGCTAAGCTCAGCTGAAGAAGAGAGAAGACTACCGTGGCTTTCAGCGTGCATTAACTTGTTTGGGCCACAAAATTTGAAACAGAAAAGCCATAAAAAATGGATAATCAGTAAAACGACCCCACTCTCCAACTAGCAGCTTGCGCCCTGACTTCAGTAGGAAGCCCCTTCAGCATGATCCCTTTGTGTTCAAGCATGCCATTTATTCTGAGTGACTCCAGTGTGAATATGACATTACTAATGATCTGCTAAGTGTGTGCAGATGTGGGTTACTCCAGATGTGGTGATTAATAACGTAATGGAGATAGCTGTTTGACTCATGTTTATGAGTTGTTGCCTTTTATTACTTTTCTGAGTTTATTTGCTTTGAGCTATTTTTTAACCCTGGCCAACAAACCCACCTTCAAATCTAAGAGCTTCATCCTCCACCCCCTCCTAAATCTCATGAAGAAAACAGGGAAGAGGGAAATGCCCTAGGCTGGAGGGGACTGCTGGATTCATCCCACACAAGTATCAGACTGTTCTGGCAACCTGAAACTCAAGTCACGCCCATTTCAAGGACCCTTACGAGAGGCATTGGTGAACCCCACCATAATATCTGCAGCTTAGAGAGTAATACAAAGGCAGGGATTTCTTTCTTTTCTTTTCTTTGTTTTTTTTTAACCTAGTAAAATATGTGATCATTTTGAAGTAAGGCCAGGCCCCTGGCCAGTGTTTCTGGAAGATGTTGCTTTGCTCTTGCTTAAAAACAGAATGCTGATGAAAAGTGGAATGAAATGTTGTTACAGATGTTCAGCTCTGCGTTAAGGCTGTTGGAATTACCGCCACATCTTAAATCAATTCCCAGAGCATTGTCTGGAGGTTATGTCACTGAAATAATGAATCCTCTTTAGTCAAGAAAACGCAAACATGTTAAAACATCATTGTAAGTTTAAATTAAACTCCAGCGCAAACCAGGGGATCTGAAGCCTCATTAGACCAGCCTGACATTTTTCTAACGCTGACTCTTCTCCCCAAACTGTAAAACTGTTAGATTCAGGGCCTATTAGACAAGAGAGCGCTGGGAAGTTACAACAGAACATTAAGTGTTATACTTAGGGATGTGCAAAAACAAGCCCTTGAATTTTATGAGGACTCGGAGACTGGAAAGAGTTTGCCTCCTATAAAAATTCCACATTAGATTCCTGAACTTGTTTGTATTTTGAAGAAGCTGGTAAGTCAGGTTTCTTTAAAGGAGCATGTCTTCATGCAGCTCATTCCACACAGAGGCAAGGGAAAATGCTAGGAAGGTATATTGCAATTAGCCAGCAAGCAGGTTAAATGCAAGCCTGTGAGTATGCGTGCTTGCGAGGCAGTGCTTTGTTACTTCGGCATGTTTGTCTTTCATGAAAGTGAGTAAATTTCAGTCTCTCCTTTAATCCCATTTTTATTTCTCCCATGTAGTCATAGAAGCCATGAAACAAGAATCATATCTTAGAGCTCAGCTAGAAGTTTTTCTAGATCTGCTTTCTTTAAATATACAGAAATTGGTGGAACCCATAGAAAGGATAATAATTAAATATGTTTTATGTCCTACTTAGTAAGGAGAATTTATCCATGCTCCTCTTCTGAGACCTAAACCATGTGTAATGTTATCCATTACACAGTATTCATATATTTAAGCTGAGGACATTTTCCATCCCAGCTCTTCAGGGACCAGATTTCCAGGCTCCAAATAAAGCTTTGAACATGGTTCCATTGAAGTGAACAAATCCCAGCTTAAATGCACTATGATTATGATGGATGATCTCTCAGAGTTGCAATGAAAATAAATAGTTGCCTTGCATAGAAGCAGGCATGACACTCCTTCTACAGTAAGGTGTCTCCCCAGAGCTGGCTAACACATATTAACTTACAGATCTCCCATCTGAAGAGCTGTGGCAGCAAACAGTGGAGGCTAGGTAAAAGGAAAACGGATGCTTAATCAAAGAGGATATTTTCTTAGAGGCCTAGAGCTTATGGGGAAGGAAAAGTTAAGCAAAGAATTCAGCAGAAAAGCCAATGAAAGTAACTAATAGAGACTCTTTCCATAATTGGCCACAGCCATGGTGACGTGTAGTGGTCTTGAGGAAAACTGGCAGTTGTTGACTAGGATAGATGAAAGACCTTTTGGGGCATTGCTCTGTAAGCTTATGAAAGGAGAAGAATAATTTATACCCCCAATAAACATACTTACGCTCTCAAAAATAAAATACTCATTTAAGTAGTGTGCTAACAACTATCCGGGTCACCCTGTTGCAGTTTAACAGTGGCCCATATTAAAAGGTGGCCTTGGATTATGCAAAGAATCAATGCAAGACTTCCTTCTCCAGCCTAAGGTGGGGAAATGTAAAAGTATATTTAGGCATGTGTGTGAGCTCGTACACACACTCATACTTTAGCCTGCTTTGAATTGCGTTGGATGCCTGTCCCCTGTCCTCTGAAAGGAAGATGAATTCAGGTCAAACTCAGAGTGCCTGTTTGCTGGCTGAGAGATGCATATCAACTCTAAGTGATTTTTTTTCAATACCATTTATGTGGCTTGTATTTATTTCCTTTAATCTTTTAAGTGCTGTTTAGTCTCAGTGTGATTTGCTGTGGATACTCATTTCTGATAAGACTTGATATCCTCCCAGCCACATAGCCCCAGCCTGGAGCACTAGGTGACTGATAGGGTCTCAGCCTGAGTGGAGCCTAGGGTGGGAGGTGGGGATGGAGGAGGGAGCAGGTGGCAGAGGGAATGGGTTGTGAGCCCTTGCAGGTCCTTTCTGGCCTTGATTCCATCTGGTATTCCTCTCACTCAGTCACACCATTTTCCCCTTGCCTTGGGTCAGTCAGAATGAGGTAACCCCAAACTGATAGTAGGGCAGAGATTCACAAGAAGTGTAACCTTCTGAAGCAAATTGGGAGGTCAGTTAGACCGGTGGAACCCCTTTGGTGCTGTGTGTCCTCACTGCCCATGTTTTTTAGGGTTTTCAGAGAGGCCCTCTAGAGAGCATGCTGCTGTTTGTTGTCTGGACAATAGCAAGCAGCTGAGCTGGCTGCTTCCCCCACCTAAGCCTCATACATATTAACATACACCAAGCTTCTCTTGATGCTGTCACTGCTAATATTTCTCTTCTTAGCTTTAAGGTAACTTCCATGCATTCTGAGTTTCAGGGCTGTTTCCTCCTAGTCATATGACAATCAACTCTAAAACTCCGAGGATCCTCTATTACCATCTCGACCAGTGTTAGCCTGGACTGTGTGAGGGTGGGGAGAGCAGGGCTGGAATTTTGTTGCACATGTCTTTGGGTGACAGGCTGGGCAAGTATCTGCTAATTATCCAGCAGCACTCTTAGAAAACAAGCATGGTGCAGGCTAACCCATCTCCAGTGCTTATTAGTGGGTGTCTCTGGGCAAAAGCAGCAGAGTGCAGTGTGTTGTGTTGTCTGTGAGTAAAGCTTCACATTGCTTAGTGATCTGTGTGGTTTAGACATTTGGAAAGCAAGCTTATGGTTTCCAGGCCCTCTCTGCCGCCCTCCATCCCCCACCCGCCACTGCCTCAGCCCTCCATCCCCCACCCGCCACTGCCTCATTTGGAGGTGTCATCATTCAGTGACAGCCTTCTCCTTCATTCCAGCGCTCTTCTCCAGCCCCACGTATGCTCCCTGGTGGCAGCTGCAAGGAAGAGAGCTGAGCTGGGCTGGGGACTCTTGAGCCCACATGCACTAGGGTTCCCAGCCCTGGGAACCATGCCAGTGAAACATGGGCAGCTAAGGCCTGGAATCCCTGCCTCTCTTCAAGGCTCTTACTGTGGGTGCAAGGGTTGGGAACCAGTTATGTTGGTTCATTTGTAGAAGCAGCAGGCTGACTGTTAATCTGCTACCTCAAATACAACTCTATTTCTGATTTTGGTTACAAGAAAATTCATTTGATTATTCAACCAAGCAAAGTATTAACATCTAACCAAAATTAACTCCTAAAAATAATGATATGTATTTTTATATGTAGATAAATCACTATTTCTCATTCTTTCTTACACCAGGGCATTTATAGGTTGTTCTAGTCTCTTTACAGTGCATGTTCAAGGGTTGGTGCATAAAGCAATATTGCTTCACCCTCCTCTCAGCCGGCCTCTCTGACTAACGCATTCCGTCTTTGTTACTGGGCCTCTAAAGGCAGCCCTGACTCTCTAGTGAGTGACTGGGCCTTGAATGTGTGTCCTTTGATATCTTGCCTGTGTTTCACAGTCTTCCCTCTAACTGTTCATAATCTCACGAGCTGCCTGTATTTGCAGTTGAAGATGAGCAGCCGCCAACGCTGTCACCCAAAAAAAAGCAACGTAATGGGGGTATGAGGAACTCACCCAACTCCTCCCCGAAGCTGATGAGGTAAGCAGATCCCCCAGCATGGTCACCTCCCCAGCTCCATCTCAGGCCTCTCCACCTGCTGAAGCCCAGGCCCAGACCTTCATCCTCAGTCAGCTCCATGGGGGAGGGGAGTGAGATCGTTAGATGGCTTCTTAAAGGCTGGAGTATTTATTCTGTCAGCTTGTCAGCAGTTAATGATAGAGCTGAAAAAATTCTGTCACGAAAAACAGTTTGAAAAGCTGTTTGAAAAATACATAGGCTTTAAAGTCTTAGCTGTCACCATGTCCTGTCTGTGTGTAGTTACTAAACAGCAGTGGCACTAATGACGCTGGGAACCAATCAGAGGAACTCTGTGGTTAGTTTGCCTGCGGCAAGACTCTTTCTGCTGCAGTCCCTCTGAGGACTGGTTTCTGTACTTAAGGCCATATGTGAGATGTATCATCACAATCAAAAATGAACCTGAAGATTACCTTCCTTTTATCCTGTCGATGAAAATCAAATTTCTGTTAATTGATTTTGACTGAGGAAAAAAAAAGTTTAATAATCGTGGGCTTGCCAATGCAAAGTTCAAAAGTGATCCAGTTCTGCTCAGGTTAAAGGCTATATTAATTATGGAACTGGTTGTGCTAGCAACCTTCCTTCTTTCCTTCCTTCCTTCCTCCTTCCTTCCTTCTTTCCTTCTTCCTTCTTTTCTTTCTCCCTCCTTTCTTTCCTTCACCTTCCTTTTTTCCTTCCTTTCTTCCTTCTTTCCTCTCTCAGTCTATCTCTCTTTTCCTTTCTCTTCTCCCCATTTCTTTTCTTTTCTTTTTTTTGTTTTTGTTTTGTTTTGTTTTTGTTTTTCGAGACAGGGTTTCTCTGTGGCTTTGGAGCCTATCCTGGAACTAGCTCTGTAGACCAGGCTGGTCTCAAACTCACAGAGGTCCGCCTGCCTCTGCCTCCCGAGTGCTGGGTCTTCTCCTCATTTCTAAACTATGACATCATCTAATAAATATAGCAAATTAAAACAGAGTCTCAATACAACTCTACAAGTTCCTGTTTGGGCAAATTCTCTTTGTGTCACCTTTGTCTCTTTGATTGTCCCCCAGTCCCATCTATTTCCTCAAACCTCTTAACTCTCCCACACTTTAAGGAGAAGGAATGATTTCAGGTCCTGGAGATAGTTCAAAGGGTGAAGGGTTTTCTCTACTAACTTAAGACCTGAGTTTGAGACCCACGATCCACAGATGCTGGGGAGGAGCCAGGTGCAGAGGCTCATGGATAATACTAAAACTGGAGAGAAAGAGACAGGTGGATTCTTGGGGTTTGCTGGCCAGCCACCCTGGACTACTTGGTTAGTTCTAAGTCAGAGAACTCTAAATGAAAGACCCTGTCTCAAAAGAAAAGGTGGATAGTGCCTGAGGAATGAGGTTGTCCTCTGGTGTGTGTGTGTGTGTGTGTGTGTGTGTGTGTGTGCACGCATGTGTGTATGTGTGTGCACACGCTCGCGTGTGTTGTACAGAAAGAGAGGGAGGAAAGGGACTGAGATTTCAGAACTGTACTGCTCACCCTAAATCGTTCCTCTTCTGGAAATCCCTACCTCCCTGACATTGCTTTCCTCCTCCATGGACAAGGACCCCTCTCCTTTAGTTTACTGACATGCACTATTGGTTATGTCCACGTCTCCACTGTGTGCCTGCCTCACCTCTGTCCACCTGTCTGAGACATAGACAGGGACTTGTCTTTCAGTGATGGGGACATGGATTCCCAGTGGCAGATCCACCTGGCCCTTTCTCTCTCTCTTGTCATGTGTGCCCCTCTCTGCTCTGTGAAAGGCTTCCTTAAGCCTCCTCTGTGCAGCCTTGCTGGGGCTCTGCTGATTTACACGCATGTTTACAGTTTACTACAAGAAGGAATAAAATGCACCAGCTGCCAAGCCACTGGGTTTTATGATGCCAGTTGTCAGTCTAGCATTCAAGTCCTATTTACTCACCTTTAGGTAGTCGGCATATCTAATGCTAATAGTTTTCTCCATTTAAAGGAGAGAAAAGCCCAAGTGCTTTCTTTTGCCTAAATTTAGAGAAGCAAATAAATAAATAAAGAGGAATCTGAAAAATGTGAAACCTTGGGAGCCAAATTCCCTGTCCCTGTTTGCTATGTAAAGTATGACTCGTTGCTTTGATCTTGAGTAATAATAATTCTGAGGAGTTACACTGTTTTCATATGCTTCAAAGCTGTGTCAAAGTTTTGCTGCTTAAGGGTACTTCTTTATTCTGTTGGCTCTTGGGTACCAAGATGACAGGTCTCCTGTAAGAGGTGGAGGCTTTTTTAAGTCGTAGCCTTCAGCAAAACATCAAATTACCAAATCCAGGGTAACATACTTCTACACAAATGCCTTTCTTGTAGATATATTATAGCATATATATTAAATACTTTAGTGTTACGTGCTACATTTTATGTGCAATAGAAAGTGATGGTTTGAAGTAGCCTTGGGGGGACTTTTTTCCATAAGCAGAAAAAGCTAGTGTATACCATATCAAGTATGGTTTTTACAGGACTTTCTGCCTGAAGGCCTTTGTAAATAAGTAATGATCAACAGATTGGCTGTGGGTTTTTGAAAAGCATGCCCATGTCAGTTTGCATGATGGGGGAGAATTTTCAAAGTGGATCTTGCTTTCATTGCCTGCCTGAGAGGGGCTGAGGGAGACAGCCATCCCAGGCCAGAGCTGTCTTCTTCGTAGTACATCAGAATCGCTAGCTGGGGGTCAGGTGGCAAGCCAAAACTTGCCAAGCTGCAAAACCCAGGCTTCTTCTGTTGGTGCCTATGACTGCTGATCCCTCCAAAGTGACCGTCATCGGATGCCTTATCCCACCTGTCCACAATGGCCTCCATCAGAGCTTCCCTGGGACAGTTGATTCTATGCAAGTCAGGATACTCCTCTTTGTCGTTCTTCTCCCAGGTGACATTCTCCAGCTAATTTCAGAGAAGCAGGGACAGGGCCTCTGCTAGTTCCTCCATTTTCCTTCACATCCAGTCTAGCAATGAAGGACCCAACCGAAGGGCCTCCTGGTTGGCCTTTGAATGTATGGCACTGTCAGTGAGGCCCCTGGCTCCTGTACTTTGCAGATCCCTTTGGCTGCCTCACACCCAGCTCCTTCCTGCCTTCCTGCTTCCTCCTATCTTTTCAAACACCCCTTTTTACTCTTCAGAAGATGGGACTCCCTGGTCCTATTCCTTATGAACCCTCTCCCACCCCGGATCCATAAAGAAGCTAATGGCTTAGTTGAAGTGGACTTTCTGGAGTTCCATGCCTCACTTTTGAGCAGAATCAATCATTCTGAGTATGGGCAGGTTTTAGTGGCCTATGGGTGGTGATACGAATAGCTCCAGAGAAACTCAGAGCCCAGAATGGCCTGTGATGGTCTGTAATTTACCACCCTGCACTTCGACAAATAAAATAGCCCCCTGAGTGAGGACGTCCTCCAAATCATGTGCCAGCAGGAAATGTGGGGACTAATGGTCCCATCTCCCATTTGTTCTGGCGTCAGGCTCACCCTGACGACTTAGTGCCACTTCATTCTCTGTGTGATCATTACGTGAACAGCCTTGTTTTTGTTTTGTGTTTGTGTGTCTGGATTTGGAGGTAGTAGATACTTTAGTCAGCCTGACAGAAACAGCCCCATCGCCAGCCGAAGCCATGGCAGTGAGGCTGGATGTGCGGTGACAGACAGCCTTTGGCACTGTACCCAATGAGAAGTGAGTCACGGTGTCCCTGAGTCTCTGTCTGTCTGCTGGCTGTCTCTCTCTCTCTCTCTCTCTCTCTCTCTCTCTCTCTCTCTCTCTCTCTCTCTCTCTTTGCTGGTTTCTTAATCTGGAGTTAGTGAAAGAGCCTCTCCCAGTTTCTATGCAGACCACCACACCTGCTGTCTAGTTCTCCCTCCCCAGTAGATCGCTGCTTTGGAGGGTAACCATGTCTCTCCTTAGCTGTAAGTCCCCATAGGGCAAGAATTTGATGAAAGCTGTCTAGAAAGTTAGGAAAGCAAGTTACAGTCTGCTGCCCGCTGTGTGATGAGCGGTTAAAGCAGACTGATGTGAATCTAGCCTCCCCATGCTCCCCGCCCAGGAATCTCAAAAGGAATCACCTTCAGCTTGTCCACAGCCATATTTGAGGGATTGTTTTCTCAAGTGCTTTCTCAGATGATGTGAATCTGTACCTGGGCTCTCACACATGTTCTCAAATGGAATACCAGAAGGCTGTGTGTGCGCCTCAGTTGCTTGTTCACCTCCCAGATTAATTCTCATTGCACAGATGTTCCATGAGGGCCTACTGTGTTTCACGTGTTGTGGGAAGTCTTTGAGGGATCTCAAGTATGGTATGGTAGAGGGAAATCCAGTCTTCAAAATAAGACAGGGAAGCCCACGCTGCACAAGCGAGTAAGGGTTTATAGCACCTGTGAACATGGAAATGCTGCTGTCCCTCTGAGCGGCTATGGCTGATTTGAGAAGGAGGTCCCATTTGCCATTGTTATAGGAGATTCTCTGCTGATGTTGCTACCACCTCTGGCTCATGGTTGCCAGAGCATTATTTCCAGAGTGTTGTGCATGTAAACTCATTGATAACTGTAGCTCTCTTAACAAGTATACGTTCCCCATATGACAGATGAAGAAGCTTGGGCATAGAGAGGTGAAGTCTATCACATCTTCAGAAGTCTCACATCTTAGAAAGATGGAGGAAACAGTTGGTGCCGTTAGACTGCTGTACATGGCATATTATGACTGCATTGATGGGTCCATGGAGTAACATCACTGGACTGGAAAATGTGTGTTTATTCTAACTTCCCAACCACGGAGGCTCTTGTCTGTTGTAAGCATCAGGAAACCCTTGCAGGTTTTTGAGGAATTGGTACCCTATGTTGGGTGTGGGAGGATCATTGCTAATGGTATGAGGGTGGCCATGGAGTCCCCCATCAGGACCTTTCTGCACTTATAAATGTGGAGATGTGTAGGAAGGAGCCTACCCAACCTCAGCCTCTGTCAGGGTTTTCTGAGTACCAAGGTCTCAGTTTAGGTCACGTAGTATTTCTGACATCAGTTTTGCAATCTGAGCAAGGCAGAGAAGCATAGAAATGAGGATTTCTGTGGGATGTGTCAGGCAGACAATTTATACAGAGAGATATCTCTCACCCAGGCTAGCACAGATAATTAATGATGCCCCAAACAGAGACATTGAGCTCTTTGAAGAACACTTCATGTCGTGAGACCCGGGAAGCATTAGCTCCCAAGTTTCCTGAGAAGGAAGGGAATATGATTTGAGGGAACAGACTGTTCTCTTGGGCACTGACTGATCAGAAGATGAAATGAACATCTACTTGTTAAGTCGCATCTCCTCTCTTTTGACTCATACCTTTCATGGGGACCTTTTGTTAGGATTTCTCATACCAGACCCTGCCAGTGAGACAGATTCTAATAATAGGAAATGGAAAATTGGCCTGAAGCCCACTTAGGGTTGTGGACAGAATGCCACTCTCACAGCTTTTCCATTGGGCTGAAAAAGAAGGAAGGCAGGGACAGGTTAGCTAAGTAAATCCACCCCTAATGCACAAGCTAACAGCTTGTGACAGTCCCTCATGGGACCAGAGAATGAAAACATCATGGGTGTCATAATTCCAAGGTTTGGATGGACTTGACACAGGAATCAGGACAAGTTTGTGCTCAGCTGGAGGGCATTGCCCTTTCACTTCAGAAGCATCATATAGAACCAAGGACCATGTCCATTCCCTGAGCCATTTCTTCAGCATAACAGCAGTAACCTCCATTTTCCACCAAGGAGGACACCTAATAAGTGATACTGTATTAGGGGGAAATGGGAAACACTGATGCAGTTAGAACCAGGGAAGCTGAGAGGGTCCCATGTTTACACAGGTGGCTCAAGCATGGTGTGAAAGTTTTGTTCAGGTGGTTCCATGGTTGACTATCTGGAAGAGAGCGGTGGCTGAGTCCTAGAAGGCCACATGTCAGAGGCAATGCTGGCTGTCAAGAGGGTAGATGCAGAGTAGAAGGATTCTGGCAGGTGCCAGGCCATACAGATCAGTATTCTCACAGCAGAATAGAAAATATTTTTTACCAGGAGCCAAAAGGCACTCAGGAGTGGGACGGATCTGCCCAGAACCATCTTCTTACTAGAACCAATGCAATGAGAGAAACTTGAGGTGATAGGCCCCACCTTTCAGAAGTATTCATGTTTTGCACTGGAGCCTGAGTAGTTCCTTCATTAATAACATCTGTCTGGACCACTAAGGATGTCACACCTGGTTCCTCCCTGCTGAGTACTTAGGGCAGCTGGCTCCAGGCAAACTCCAGGCAGCCTTGATTGCTTAAAGACATACTTTATAGTCTTCCTTCCCACCATGAAGCCCTTCTTAATGGCATATATTCTGTCTTAACTCAAATACACTGTTTTTTTGTGAAAAATATTAGAAAAGACCAGAACAAGTCATCAAAAGAGAACAAAAGAAATGGGCTCTTGCTGGGCATATATTCTGGACTGCATAATGATGTTCAGAGACAAGAGCTCTTTGACTGGTTCTTATTGTAATTCTGGTTGCTTATTGAACATTCACTGTGTCCTCTACTGGTTGCTGAAAAATGCATGGGGGAGAAAATGCAAGATCCAAGTCCTCCCAAAGCTTACCATTTAATGAATGAGACAGACACACAGATTCTTTTCTCTGAAGGAACAACTCGTACTTCTATAGGAAAAGAGTCACAGAAGTCACTGAAACTGAGGACGAACCATTTTAGCCAAAAGATGAAGTCTTTTGAAACACTCGGCACAGTGGCATCTGACAGCACAGGTGCTCTGTGGCTTGTGGAGGGGTTGTGCTCACCTTTCACCCTGGTGCTGCCCGCTGCTGGGAGTCCACTGCAGGATGGGGTCAGCGTCTGTCTGTGGGGGATGTTTGTGATGATGGAAAAGGCCTTACCCTGTGATGAAACGTTAAAGTTAAGCAGCAAGAAGGGTGAAATTCTGAAGCCGCCTAGCTGCTTCCTTCTTTCTGGACATTGTTGGGTTCCTTGTGTTTTAATATAAGTTTCTGAAGCCCAGTGTTGAACTCCAAGCCACACAGTAAACTGGGATTTGCTATATTCAGCTGTAAAGGGAACTCTACTCTTTATAATATAATTCGACTTTCTCACAGCAGGTTTGCTTGGAAAGGGATTTGTGGTTTAGCTTCAGGCTCTTGTCTTCAAGGCAAGCTTTTTGTGTTTCTGCTGTGGCAGGGCATTTAGTTCACTTCCTGAGATTAATTGATGGCAAGTGGCATTCCTTGCTCTGCGCACCCTCCAAACAAAGATCTTTTATTCTTCTCTTGAAGTCAGGCATGCTTAATTTCTAGCTGTGGACATCGGAGGTAGGAATTGAAAGGCAAGGAGCAAAGAGAAAGAGAAAAAAAAATCCTAGCTCACTGGGGCTGCTGTGTCATAAATAGTGGGCATTCCTAAACCAGCCTTCAGATCTTTGGCACATGACAAAGACTCACACAAGCCTTAATTGATTTTTGAGCCACTCCTTAGCACATTGTCTTGACAAGGGCTCACGGGGGTAATTTTCTACTGAGTATTCATGCAAGCTGTGCACTTCATACATACCCTTGATGTTGCTTGCCCTCTCTTTACAGCTTAGGGCATTGTGGCTTGGGCTGCAGGGGAGCAGAAACAAGACACAGCTGCCTCCTGCAGGGGGGAAGGGGGAGCCCAGCAGGACTGGCTTCCGGTCAGTCAGACCTTGTCTTTCAAAGCCTTGTTTCCCTCTTTCTCACAGTGCCACTGAAGCTATGCTGCCGCCCCCCATGCACACGGGTTGTTGGTAACAGAAAATACCCATGTTAGTTTGATGGGCACGTGACAAAGTGTGGGGGGAAGTTTTAGCATGGTAACATTTGTAAGCTTTCAACTTATGGGAACTCTGTCATGGAGTAGGATAGCCAACGGAAGTAGTCCTACATCTTTATCGTTGGCCTTTCCACTCTGCCTTCTTCCTTTTGGTCATATCAGAGCGACCAAAGCAGAACTGTAAAGAACGGGGATGGTAGCAGTAAACGCTTGTTGAAGACCATCTGCTGAGTTGTTCCCTGCATATGTGACATGGCTTTGCTTGTGTACGCCCAAGGTTGAATCTATTACATAATGATCATATCTAATACTGCCCGCTTTACTGATTGAGCTGAAGTAGGTACAACTTGGCAAGTATGAGGCAGGCCAGGATCTGAAGACATGCGCTTTTGCCTCTGTGCTTAGGGTCCTTACCCACTGTGTGAATTGCCTCTGAGGAAATAGGAGGTTTCCCGCCTTATTGGTATCAATCCCTAAACACCATTGGTGAAACAACTCTTTGAGTTCAATTGAGCAGACTGACTAGGTAGCTAGTGAACAAACTTCCTCTTTTCTCTAGGGTTAGGCTGTCATTTGTATTGTACTCCAATACAGGTTAAAGTTCAATAAACATTACCACTCAAGTAGAGCTGCGTAGTTAGTGGCAGAAAGTTTCTTTCTCAAAGTTCTGGCTGCTAAAAGTTCAAGGTCAAGCCTTCAGAAGGACTGATTCTTTCTGAGTTCCTGGAGAAGGAACTGATTTAGCCTCTCTTCCCAATCTGCTGATCTTTTACCTTCTCCAATACTTTATTGTGGCTTTTGTTCTGTCAATGTCTGAGTCTAAAATTTCACTCTAGATATATAAAAAAAATCAAGTGATAACCCACCCCAGTGATCTTTCTTACTTTTATAAATAGCATAACTCAAAATCTGGTCGTATTCTGGGGCACCGAGGGTGAGGCTCTGAACATACAAATGGCACACCTGCACACAGCAGTGAGCTAGCAGCTGCAGCTGTAACCCATCACATCCACTTTCTGTCCCTTTAAAATAAGACAAAGGCTCTGGCACGTCCTAAGTGACAAATGTGCCGTGTGTTAATTGCAGAGCTTTCTAGAAGGGCTGTGGATTGCTGTGTAGGTTGGAAATTTCATTACATGAAAGGGGCTAGTATTTAGTGTCGGTCATCAGTTTCACTAGGTATCAAAGACCTTATTGAATTTATTGACGGTCTTTACTAGTACCTGTCATCATTATCCTGCAAGCTGAAGATGCTGGGATGCCTTGCTCAGAGAGGCTTCCCACGAACCTCCTTTCACATGTGTAGCAACCTGCCTGCTTCCTCCTGATCTACCTGGACCACATCAATGTTGGTTGGTGTGCTTAATGGCATAAACACAGGCTCTCTTCCAGAAGAACAATTTGTAGAATCCCTGACCCTGGAGACACCCACCGTTCAAAGACAGACACTTGAAATTGCTAGAGGGCCCCACGTGGTAAAGAAACCCATCCTGTCTGGCCCAGAATAACCCTGTATTCTCATGCCACTGGAATGAATCACACTCCAGTACTACCACCCCCTCACAGCAGAATCCAGGGATCATAGCCTTCAATGGAACTGTAAATCAATCAGTCTTCAGTGCTTTGGACCCCACTCTCCAAAAACCTTTCTTTACCTATCCACTCACTGCCTTCTAGTCTTTCTCAGCTCAGCAGTGGCCCAATCTCTCCCCAAGGAGAACCTATTGCTTCAAACCTGAAGGTCTTCTAGGCTCACCAGCATTTGTAAGTCACCCCTAAGAGCCCTAGCTCTTGTACCTTGCAAAAGAACTCATTTTCAATATCCTATTTTATGTAACATTTTGCCTTTTTGGAAGCACACTGCTGGGTCTACCTGATGTCATGAGTCAGTCTGTTCTTTGGGTCAGTTGGCTCATCCCTCTGTTGACTGCCAGTGTGCATCTAAGAACATTTCCTACAACATCTCTCAGTCATCTGTGGCTTACCTTAAGCAGCAAAAAACCACACGTCTCCAACCATCACTTTTGGTTACCATTTTGTGGCTGCTTAGACTTCATTTCTTTGAGTGGATCCTGATCGCTGCTGGTGAAACAACACTAACTCACTTTTCACAGCTTGTCAGCTGTTCCTATGACCCTTGTCTCAGGGGGTCAACTGTTGCTTTGTTGTCCCCCTCCTAACTTCCCTGATGCTAACCAATGTGGAACACACAAAAGCCTTCACAGCCACATTGTCTTGCATGCTAATTTACTATAGCACACACCTAGTGCACCATGACCTTTGACTTACATTTCTTTCCTGCTACATGTGAACCTTCCTTTGACATTGTTACATCCTCCTTTGCTGGCTTAGAATAGGAATCTCATGCTTATTGATAACTTTACTGATTAAAGAGACCAACATTGGAACTCCAGGTGCCCTGTCTGTTCTCCAAAGTAAATATCTGCATTCAGGGAGATTTCTTTTCTTTTCTTTCTTTCTTTTTTTCCTTTCGTGTGTGTGTGTGTGTGTGTGTGTGTGTGTGTGTTCATGTTTCTCAGATCAGACCCTTTGGGGGACATCCTAGATAATGTGTATTTAAATCATCCAGGCCAGACTCAGAGATCTATGTGAAGGACAGAGTCTATGTGAAGCTCCCGGGAGACGTGCTACATGGTTCTGCATGTTAGAGCACAAATCATGGCTTGAAACCCTAGCTGCTTTCTCTAAAGTCCATCCTTAGTTAGTTTATAATTAACGTTCATTGTCACCTTTTTTCCTTTCAGTGATTGTGCAGTTGTCCATCCATTTTTCTCCTTTTCTACCATGGTTACAGGCCATTCTTACCCAGACATACCTTCAAGAATGAACCTATTGTTCCAAGCCAAAACACATCAACCTCTCTCCCAGGGCGTTGTTTTTTTTTTTTCACTGAATTTTTGCCCCCCTGTTGTATCTTCAGCTTAGCTGGGAAGATGTGAATATGGTCCTGGCTATCTTTTAAGGCCTAAATGCACTAGAAGTGGGTCCCAAGCACTTGAAATCTAAGACAATACCCTTTTCCCCACCAACAATAACAAGAGAATCTGAACTTGACTCCATCAGGGCAGGTTTAAGATTCTCTTGCAACCCAAAATATCTTCTTCAGGGACTGACAAAAGACTTTCTCAACTCTCTTCTTTATGGTAGCTTTTGTTCACCTACCTATGACAGATGCTGGATATCTATAGAACTATTCAAGATTTCTCAAAGGTGAATAAGAAAGCCCCTAATGTACTAAAGTGTGTGTGTGTGTGTGTGTGTGTGTGTGTGTGTGTGTGTTTTGTATGAATGTGTATGCAAATGTTGAGGATGGTTACCCATGTGCATGCATGGTAGAGGGCAGAGCTTGTGGTCATATGTCTTCCTTTATTGCTTTCCATTTTTGTCTTTGATACAGGTCTCTCCAGAAATCTCACCAACTAGGGTGTGCTGGCTGGCCCGTTAGCTCCCTGGACCCGCCTGTCTTCTCCCTTCATTTCTGGGGAAGCAGTCATGAGCCACAGTTCTATAGGTGCCTGGACTCTGAAGTTAGGTCCTTATGCTTGCAGAGCAAGCTCTTTACCTCTCTGTCTCCAGACCATCAAATGGTGCTCTCATCGTGTTCTATGACCCGTTCAAATCAGCTTTTGAATCAATAATTGCCCCCTTTTCTAGCATTTATGTTTTTTTAATTTTATTTACTTTGTATATGTGTGGGGGTGGGCGTGGGTGTATTCATGGTGTGTGGGTGTGGGAACACAAATGCCAGTGTGTGTGGAAGTCGCGTCGTTTCTATACACCTTACATGGCTTCCAGGGCTCACACTCAAGCGTCGAGACTTGCACAGCCAGCACCTTGACCCAATGATCAATCTTACTGACCCTTATTTTAGCACTTTTGGACACAGCTTTGTATGTGAGAGGTGTCCTGGTAGTCTGTGGCCCCTGAAGACCTCTCAGCAACTGGGCCACTGAGATGCTGCTCTGAATTGGGTCGTTCTATTCCTTTGAAGATCAGATGTGACAGTTCCTGCAGTCATCTAGCATGCTCCTTGAAGATGACTCCACAGGATCTCATCACATGGTATTTGTCATTTGCTGTGGCCTCAAAGCAAATCACCGAGAATGAAAACACACACTGAGTTTCTATCTTTGGGTGTGGAAGGCATACTAGACAGGTCATACTAGAGATCCAAACACTTAATTCCGTCATTAGACTAGATTAGAGAGATTGCTGCCCTCTATAGTCAGAGCATAGAGATGAGAAACACGAGGCATGTCTTGGGGAGAAATATTAAAGCATAAATAAATACTATTCTTTAATGTTTGAAATAGATCATTTTAAAGGTAACATCACTTCACTATACCATTTTGAAATTTGAATCTATTTCTGTTTTCTGTCTTTGGTTGACAGTTTGCTTAAGGATAATTTTTTTGCAGGATAGATCTGCCTAGGATAATGTCTTAATGTAATATCTTATATGAACCACATATAATAACAATATGTGGTTCATTGTTGCAGATGCCAACAAGAGCTTCCCACATGCTCAGTGACCGACCATATCAAAGAGAGCCACAGATGATGACTATAACCTGAGCGGTAGGGCTTGCTTATTATACTGTGGGCATGGTAGATATGCCTGATTTCATTGTAATTCCTAAGGTTGTCAGGTAGACCCTGCCAGCTCACTGGAGGGGCAGCCTCTATACAGCCATTCTTCCAGAAGGAGTAGATGTAGTCTTGAGAGTATGAAACACGTTTATTAAGATGCATCAGAGCTTGAGGCTCTCATCCAAGGAATGCTACGTTGGGAGTTGAAGGTGGGGATGCAGAGCCCTGTCATTGGACAGTTAAGCACAAATACAGTTGTCAAAGCGAGGAGAGAGGGTGTTGTTTAGTATTGAAATCATGTATTCCAGATGTGGGCATTTGGTAGTCAATCTGCTCTGAAGTGACACGTTGTTGAATCTTTAAAGGCCTTCAGCTGGGGAGAGCAAAATCTGATTGGGCAAATTGCTAAAATATTTAAAGTGCAGCCTGTTAAAGCTTTTACTGCGAAGAGCATCGTGTCAGAAGTTGTCGTCAGAAAGAGCGAGTAATTGGCTTTCCATCCTGATGCCAGTCAGCCAGCATGATGCTCTATTCCTATTCCTTCCTCTTCATTGCCAATGCTAATAGCAACTCTTTGGGGTGTGAGTGTGCATGTGTGCATGCGCGCGCGCGTGTGTGTGTGCTGGGGAAACTGGATAGCTAGTAAAATGAGACAACAAGGAATGAGATAATCATAAAAAGTGAAGCTAACCCCACAAAGTGGCCTAAAGAGCATTTACAAAATAGGCAGGAGAAAGGCAGAATTACTACCTGACAAAGTCAAGTGCCATCCAGAGGGATGTGTGGTTTGGGTAGCTGCCTTTCAGGGCACATGCTCTGCAGGAGAGAAGGAAGATGGCCATTGGTGACAGTCACTTTCTCGGCATCTGTCATATCCTCTGAGATGTAACTCAGGGGACCCTTTGCATTTATTATTTATCGCATTTTCCACTTAGGTTTTCCTGCCTTTTCTCCCCAGGCATGACCCCTTGTTAATCCCTGGCAATGATCAGATTGACAACATGGACTCCAATGTGAAAAAGTACGACTCCACTGGGATGTTTCACTGGTGTGCACCCAAGGAGATCGAGAAAGTCATCCTGGTGAGTAAGGGAATGTGGAATTGGTGTCCTTCCCCTTTGCCTGGCTTGATGACTTTTGCTCATAGTAAAGATTTCCTGACTGAGTAGCGGAATCCATTGTATCTTGCCCTAGCTCTTTTTGATAACTAAAATTCTGAGCAAAGATCAAAGTGACTAGATCTCTGATCAGAATTTAGGCTTAGAGGATAATTTTTATTACTTTTTCTCTCAAGAGCAGAATTTTCAATCTCTACATTTTCATCAGTACAATAGTCACAGGTATCATGTCCTGTCACAGGTATCATGGGAGGTGGGATGCGTGCCATTCCTGCTCTTCATCTGGCTCTGGGTCCAGAGCTGGCTCTGCCATCTGGTAGTTTCATGGCCTTAGGCCAGTTGTTGGACAGTGCATTTTCATCACATCACGTGTGAGGAGATGGATGGGAACTGCTCTAACTTCATGATTGTTAAAGTCCACAGAGGCGCCGTCTTCCTTCCCTGTTGCTAGTGTCATGATTATTGTGGTAATATTAACTGCATTGTTTTCTGTTATAAGAAATTTTTGGGTTTTTTTTGTATGTGTATATTCATGTGTACACTTGTTGTGTGTGTGTCTGTGTGTGTGCACATGTGCACATGCATGTGCCAGAGGCCAATGTCAGGTATATTTCTCAACCATTCTCTACTTTCTCTTTTTAGTTGGGGTCTCTCCCTGGACCTGGAGTTCAGCGATTCAGCTTGAGTGGTGGGCCAGTGGCTCTCTGGGGACCCTGCCTCCACCTCCCTTGCACTAGAATTTTGCACTAGAATTTTGAGCATGTTCCACTACATCCAGCTTTTTCTTCTTCATTTTTAAAAAATTATTTTACTTTTTAAAAATTTTATCTTACATTCTAACTCTGTTTTTTGGTTTTACCTCCCATCTGCTCCTCCCAATGGGTAAGGACTCCAATTGGGAGTAAACAAAATCTGGGACATTAAGTTGGGGCTGAACCTGGCATCCCACTACAGGGAATGGGCTCTAACAAGCTAGCTCAAGCACCAGGGATCGATCCTGGTCCTACTGCCAGGTGTCCCTCAGATAATCCGAGCTTCGCCACCGTCTCCCACATACGGAGGGCCTAGTTTAGTTCCACAGAGACTCCACAGAGTTGGTCTAGAATTCATAAGTTTCCACGAGCTTGGTTCAGCTGTCTCCAGCTTTTTATTTTTAATGTGGGTACCAGTAATCAAACTCAGATTCTCAAGCTTATGTGGCAATTAACTTTATCAACTCAACCATCTCCCCAAACCTACCGTAATGTTTCTTAACCTAACCTGTTTTCAGTCCTTAGCACATGATACAGATAGGCAAGTGCATTTGTTGAGAATGCCATTGCAGGACCATAGTCCACCATCCAGATATCAGAGTAGTGCTTCAGGGATGGCTTATGAACATCTCTAGAAATAGTAGGCTTCTCCTGCTCTGTCCCAGGAACATTAGCACAGAGAGCAATCCATTGCACTCTTTTTGTTTCTCCTGTTAATGAAGTTAGGTTTTAATGTCTACATTGGCCTCCCTAGAGTTTGTTGTTTTGCTAATCCATGAAAAATGGGTTGCTAGTCAGGAAGGCCAGTCAGACAGGGCTCTTTTTTCCCTTGTGCCTCTAATCCTCAAATGGCTGTGGGCCTACTCCATACTCAGCTAGGAAAATCCTATCATTTTCAATTTTAGGCCCACCCTTCCTTAGCAAGGACTATTCCAGGCGCTTAAAATTGTTTTGTGTGCTAATCCACTAGATTTCCCCCACTGTATTTTAACTAGTGTGTGTGTTTTCAAATGAATTGTAAATGAGCATTGTGAGCCAATATAGCATTGTGCTGGAGGTTCTCAGAGTTGTGAAAACTGCAGACTACAGTACATGAAGTCAAGTGCTCAGCAAACAGCCGCTGCTGATTTGCCAGAAGGGGAAAGAGTTCTAACCACTTAGATTCTCTGTGGTTGGTCACCTATGGCTTAATCATAAGCTATGTGCTTCACCTGGGTCTAGAACGATCTACATAAAGTATGCTAATTGACATGTGATCAGTATCCCCTTATAGAAGGAAGGAATTTAGGGAGGACAAATTCATCTGACAAAACAGCATCGCTTGAGGAAGCATTGATGCAAACACACCATGTGTTTGGAACTGTTCTTGTTCTGATGATGTGCAGAACTTTCCTTCTAGTGAAGCAGAGGGAAGGCCAGTAGGGAGGTGAGTGAGTCCGTGAGAACAAGTTAGACATGAGCGAGGGCTTGGTGAAGCAAATAAAGCAGGATCCTGGGAAGGACGGAGGATCCAAGCAACCCTCTCTGTAGTAATGAGTAGATGGAATTTTCATCCAATGGGGAGTTGAGAAGAATGGATGCAGCCCTTGTGTGAAGATGCTTGTACAAGCCGTTTATCCTCTGAGTGCTGGAATCTAATGGCTTTGGGCAATTAGGATGTAGAAAAGACATCCTCTGATTGGAAAGGAAATATAAAATGAACCATGAAACAAACTTTCTGAGCTAGGTGGGATGAACTCAGATTCTTTAGATTCATGGATTAAAGTAGTCAGGGACGTCCTATCAAGTATAAGTAAACCTATTCAGAAGGGGTTGGAGGAGGGTGCTTGGAGAAATGCCTAGTTTTTCTGTTGGATCTTAAGCATGGACAAATCAGACTTTCCAGGTTTGAGGTGCAATACTGGACCTTTACACCTCTCTCTGGGGGTATAGCTCTGGCAGACTAGAGAATTGGTAGTTGCCCCAGGCCTACCTAAGATTCCAAGGCTATCTTGTGTGCCTGGACCATTCTGCCAGCTCTTTTTTGCATTTTTGATTCTCATCTTCTATTCTTCACCCAATTTGCACTTCTCTGTTGAGAACTAGCTTCTTAGGTGACAAGGCCAATTGAAAATATTCAGGAGCTTCAGTGACAACAACCCCAGAGGGCTTCCATGCAACCTGACTTACTCCTTGTCTTCCCCACAACGTGGGAAGAGTTGCTGGGAGCGCCATGGAAGCCTCCTCAGTCACTTTCCATGAGAAATTTCTTACAGCTTGTATCTCAGGTTTCCCTTCTACTCTGGGAAAGTGGCAATGATGATAGCTCCTGCTTTATTCTAATAACCAGAGAATAAAAGCTAGCTTCCTCCTCTCCTCAGGGGTTACTGTAATAACCCTGACATTGTCGTGAATTGCAATATTGGCATTTAAGCAATCAATACCTTGATCAATGCTAAGGATTTAAATCAAACAGAAGTTGATATGTGCAGTGGGCATGAATATGGCTCCCCCAATGCATTGTGAACCCCATAGGTCTTATGAGCATGCAGCGAGAAAAGATGGCAGGCGAGAAAAGTGTTGACTAGAAGGAGAAACAGAGCACCACCCCCATCCTGGCCTCAGTCTCTTGTTCTTTTCACCTGTACAGTGAACCAAAGACCGCAATGGACAGATGGCCATTTGTAACTTCTGGATAATTGGGGTCCTTTCCTACATAGGCATGTTCCTTACTTTATCAGCCCTGTGGATCCAGGGCTGGGGATGAGGAAAGACATTGGCCTCTATCTTTACTGATTGAACTGTAGACCCTTGTAATGACTACTTGTGGGTGTTTATATAAGGCAAGCCTTTCTAGGAATGATCCAGGAAACCCTGACGTCTGAACATCGGTTAATGTACCTTCTCTCTTCAGTGATTGAAGTTTCACAGGCCATATGATCTCTGTCACAACTGTCAATTCTACTTTCCATGAAAGTAGCCATGGAAAATACCTAAACATTATGAGTTGACCTTGTCCCAATAAAACTTTATTGGGACGTGAATTTCATATTATTGTCACTCATAATGATATTTCTGATTTTGTTTTTCTTCTTAGTCCTTGTGAGTTTTAAAAGCTGGTTTTCACTCAGTGGATGTCTAGAGGCTTGTGGGGGTATTATCAGATTGGTGCTACAGGTCAAAGCAGCTAACTTCTGGCCTCAGATATCACATTCTATATACTGATACAGGGGTGGACTGTGCCATCTCACTGAAACATCTTAAAAGAGAACCCTGTGTTTCAGCTGAGACAAACTAATGAGTAGGACCATTTAATCACCATCTTCACAAAAGGCTCTAAAAGAGCATCTCATTTTATCAACCATGCCATGGACATTAAGGCCACCCTTCCCACATACATAAACATCCCTTTTCTTCTCTTTGTTCTCCTAAAGATTGATATACACTGTCTCGTGCTCAAAGGTCTACATGGCACATACTTCTTAAATCTATTGTTCAATAAGGTGGTAATGTGTGGGTATGTGTGTACAGGAATTTTATATATATATATATTTATATATTATATGCCCTTGCTCAAATTAGAGATGAATATATAACATGCAAATAATGACAAAGTAGGACTAATAACTGTCTTGTAAGCCTTGCTAGTATTATTTTTTATATTCTTTAACAATAAATAGAATCAAGAAGGAAAAAATGGTGCTTTCTCTGCATGCATACTTACTGTATACACCAAAATTATTAAAAAAAATTTATATGCTCTTTAACATGATGGAGATGGAGGTTTAAACCAGCATTTGACTTCCTAAAAAATGGTATTATAAAATGACTCACGTGGCAACCTGAATTTTATCTTTTTATCCTCCTCCCCTTTTCCCCCAGTATACTTTTGTCCATTAGAATGGGTACCTTGTACAATTTTAGATTTTATATTGAAGAATCACTTATTTTCTATTATTCTAAACTAAATTAAACATTTGTTTTATTGCAGTACAAATAATAGTTGTGTTGGATATCTTTGTGATTTTATGATAAAATACCTGGGACAGCTAACTTGTAAAGAGAAAAGGTAGCTCACAGTTTTGAAGAGGTTCAAAGTCTGCCCCATTTGCCTGGTCTCTGCGGAGGTTGGTGAGTGGTAGATGATCATCGCAGGAATGTGTAGAAGCCAACATCACCAGAGAGAAATGAGATGGGTTTGTCCAGGTTTGCTCTTTCATACTGATCATTTCTGGAGAACTCAAGAGGACACATGAGAACTCCCTTACCTCCAGTAAGGTGTGGCTTCAACTCACAGACCTTCTGCCATATAGTAATGCCACCCTGGAGACAAAGACTTTGATAACAATGGGCCCGTGGGAGACACCCAGAGCATACCTAAATCACACCAATAGAACACAGTAAGCACAGAACCAATACTAACTTTCTCCTTCACACAAACACTGCTTTCTTTTTATATCGATGTTGTGAGCTGTCCTCTCTGAAGTCTTGCACTTCCCTCTGTTACAGACTCGAAGTGAAGCTGCTATGACTGTCCTGAGTGGCCATGTTGTAGTCTGTATCTTTGGGGATGTCAGCTCAGCCCTGATTGGCCTCCGGAACCTGGTGATGCCGCTCCGTGCTAGCAATTTTCACTACCATGAGCTCAAACACATTGTGTTTGTGGGCTCCATCGAGTACCTCAAGCGAGAGTGGGAAACACTGCACAACTTCCCCAAAGTGTCCATATTGCCTGTAAGTCAAGGTCACACTATTTGATGTTTTGCTCTTCATCTTTTCATTCACAAAAGGGAATCCCAGGTGGCTGTAATTGCTGAAGCTTTGATCCTGCCTCTGCTCCTTCATGTGGTTTCAGGCCTGAGGATGCAGCAGTCCTCCTGTGCTCTGCCAAGAAAGTCAGAACCCTGGGAGGCCTTATTAAAAGGAATTTGCAGCCAAGTACAGCCTCTCGTCAGGGGTGAAGTTGAACTACCACCACATGCATTAACCACACCAGTGTCTAAATCCTCTTTCCTAGGTGAAATTTAGCATGCTGCCCTGTTTTGATATACACATCAAGAATTCACTTCTAAGATTCCTGTTGGCATTTTAATTTGATGGGATTAATTCTTAGAGAAATGCTGATCTGTCCCATCTTCCTTCTGATATTAACCAAATAAATAAAGTAGAGATAAAGAGTTATCTCTACTGTATGGAATTCCAAACCACTTCGGTGGACCAACCTCTGCCCACCCTTTGTTTTCCATGGCTTTGTGTGTATGTGTGTACATATGCAAACATATATGCATATACATATAATATATATAATATCATCTTTATTACAAAGATCACTAGGACACCAATCTACAAAAGACAGTTTGGGACTCCATAATTTAATGTGAATTATGAGATGAATGATTTAAAAGTCATATAACTAGCCACTTTCAAATTATAATATATTCTCCACCAAATTATAGACTTACAGAATATTATTCTTTTCAAAATTTTATGTGGTTGTCTATGTCACAAATTCAGGAAAATATTACCTGTCCTCTAATAATTTTTCCTTTTTTGATTTTTGGGACAAGGTCTCACAATATAGCTCTGGCTGTTCTGGCCTTGAATTTATAGAACTCTGCCTGCCTCTGCCTCCTGAGTGCTTAGATTAAAGGCATGGGTAGCACTGCCTGGCTCCTCCAACTATTTTGTTAATTTTAATTCATAATATTTAGGGATTATGCAACCTCTTAGGTTTTTCTACTGTTTATCAGCGTCCAGAGCCTCAGAAATGCAGCAACAAGAGCTAAGCAATATAATGTGTTAAAGAATCTATAAGGAGCTGTCTGCAGTCAGCACTCCAGTGTAGCCATGTGTATCTTGGTACAAGTCCCCCATATGTATCAAAAAGTACAGGAAACATCAGGCAGATCTCCTTTGGATGCAGGACTAAAACCTGACTGCTTTAAGGTATGCATGTAGTTGAAGACGGTCACCTGTTACAATTCACTCACTGGACGAACATATACATATACTGTATGTACATTGGTATATTCAGAAATATGGTCAATTTGATTATACCTTTCTGTGATTATCATCTTACATGTGCTATTCCATGTGATCCCTTGACCTCTGAAGTTAGCTCTGTTAAAAGTGAACTAATTTGCTCAGTGCATGAATGTATGTGTATATAGATGGTATGTGGTATGACCTTTGGGTATTTGTGCATATGTGTGTGTTTCCTTCTGTGTGCCCCATGCACATTTATTCACCTTTCTCTGCAAGTCGGGATGAGTCTCCTATTCGTAGAGCCTTTACAAATCCCCCCAAATTTAGCCCACTTAAGCACTGGTACATTATAAGCCTGGTCCATGTCTTCATTGTTTAAACTGTGTCATTCAAATAAGGCAACCGATAGAAACACAAAAGCTTTCTGTGGATGTCATTGGTATTCTTGTGGTTTGAACTCATATGTCTACAACTGGACATGAGTTTCCTTACATTACAATTAATGCTGAGTTTCCTATAAGGTGAAAATTAAGAGAATATGGACATAGACAGCTGTTGTTTATACATAGCAATGTGATACAGAAAGTTGGTCAGACTTAATGTTGTACCAAGTGATCATAGAAGATGGTTTTTCTCTCCTTCTCCCGAGATACTGCTCCAGTACCTGGAGTAGGACCTTCCTTGCACCTATGGCCCTACTTGCCCTTACTCTGTGGCTCCACTTGGTAGCAATATTTAGGAGCCCTGGAATCCTGACATCCACTGAGTCATAAAAAGAGTTGATGGGCTCCATAGTATTATCCAAATCCTATTTTCCCAAAGCCCATCTAGTGATGGAAACAAGAGGAGATGCATATAGCAACTGGCAAACACTTGGCTAATACAGGCTGTAGGTTGAAGGCAACTGGTGTATCCATATCCCATTTAAGGAAAAACTTAAATAAATCTAGAATATCGTAATGTTGATGGCTTGATGGAACCCATAAATAATGCTGTATGGCTACTGAGTGCTCTGAAATGGGATGGTCCAGGTAGTTCTACTGGGACCTCCTTGGGAGGACACTGTGTAAGAGTGCTGGTCCTATCATAGCTATGATTGCTCTCCATCATTAACCTTGGGTCTGCAAAGGATTTTCTACTGTCTCACGTTGTCATGGGTTTTGTAAATCTCTGTTTACTGGCTTATTTATTTTTAATTGCACCAGTAATATTCAAATCTGTTCTTGTTATAAAATATTCAAACAATATAGAAGTATATAAAGTCAAAAGCAAACTTTCCACTTCATCCTTTCTTCTCCCAGAGGTAATTACTGTTATTAGTTTAGGGTATAGTTTTTCCTGAGTTTTCTCTGAATTTGCATACTTTTATAAATATATAATTTTTACTTCAAGCAGCTTCATTTTTTTTCAAATAAATGGGGTTATACTTTTAAATTGTTCTCGATCCCCACCTCCCACCACTTACTATTCCTTTATCTTGGAGATTATTCCAGCTTAGTGGGTATGTGGAGGGCTAGCTCTGGCTGTCCTTGCAGTACACGCATCAGCTATATAGGTCCAAAAATGTATCTCTTATGTTGTCGGATAATTATGTAGTTTCCTTGGCTTTTTTTTTAATTACTGAAAAATATGCAATAAAATTTTACGGCTCTAAGCTTGCCCTCTCTCCTTTGCAAAATGCACACTAATTCCATTGGCTCCTGCAGCCTTCCAATTGAGCAGGGCCAAGAGCCCACCTCATCACACCCTGTTGTGCTGATTTCCCCATGGCTGCTTTGGAAATTCTAATCGGATATGCTGTCTTTTGCCAGAGACAGAAGTGACCTGCTATTAAATAAACAGGCATTTGAAACCCACCCCCTCGTTATGTTCTGAAAGGCAGAGGTTGCCACAGGACAGTTACTTAAATCAAGACAATTTCCAGGCAGGAGGAAGATGGAGACCCTGGCATTATTCGTCTCGCGTTTGTTAGTAATAGCTTGATTGAGTATTGAGAGCTGGCCTGAAATGCTGCCATCAGCACCGACTACCCTTTAGATTAGCGTGCAGCCCCTATTCCCTGAAATGTAGTTAGGCCCGCTTAATGTCAAGACATAAAAAAGATACTTGTTAAATAATGTCCCAAAGCTCCAGCTCAATCTTTAATTTGTTTTTATTTTTTCCTTCTTTCCCTCCCCTCTCCTCCCCTGCCTCCCTCTCCCCCTCCCTCCTTCTCTCTCTCTCTCTCTCTCTCTCTCTCTCTTTCTCGCTCGCTCGCTCTCTCTCCACCACCCCCATGCCAAAGGGTACGCCATTAAGTCGGGCTGATTTAAGGGCTGTCAACATCAACCTCTGTGACATGTGCGTTATCCTGTCAGCCAATCAGAATAATATTGATGATACTTCGCTTCAGGACAAGGAATGCATCTTGGCGTCACTCAACATCAAATCTATGCAGTTTGATGACAGCATCGGGGTCTTGCAGGCTAATTCCCAAGGTAAGGACAGCCTGTAATACTTCTCTGCTGTGCCTATGGGGGACAGGGGCTGGCAAGAGGGATATCCTTCACTCAGTAATTCAAAGAGGCTCACATCAGCCTGTCTGGCAGTGAAACCTGTGGTGGCCACAATGGCTTAGAGAGGAGCATCTGTTCTTCCTGCCATCTGGAAATGCAGACCTGAACCCTGGTGTGCATCTCCCTCCCTCCAGTTTGTTGCCTTTTCATGCAATAAAAGAGTTTTTAAATAGTCACCCTCTTGGCCTTTGCAAACAAGGGGCTTTATGACCAGGGTCATTGCCTAAGTGCCAGAGCAATTAAAGATGCTACCTGTATACTTCTCTGTCCCTTCCCTGTGAGTACTTTTCTGTGGAGCTGAAATGGGAGTGTTAAGCTTTGCTATGGTTAGGGTCACATCCAAGACTCCTAAGGTTGGAGATCTCTAAAGAGTAGGGATGAGGAGGATACTTGAAGTCATGTAGCAAGGAATGATGATTGCTGGCCTGTGCATTTTACTATAGGAGGCACAGAGGCTTTAAATGACACACAGCTGCCTTTTCTTTTGGCCTCAGTCTTCCCTGTCATCTACTCTGGGATTTTGGATAGGTGGTTTTAACTAAAGAGGCCTTCTTGTAGTCTCAGGGAATCAGCGCAGCAAGTAACCCCATAATGAATGGCCTTGGGACTGAGGATCAGGAAGGATAGGAGATGAAGTATTTTCCTCTGTGTGACAGCTCTGTGTAGGTCATGCAGGGCCTACTGGATGGGTATGGCTGACTGCTGAACGGGAGCCCTACTCCTGTCATTCCGAGAAGCCAACCCTGTGAGGACTGCAGCTGCTAGGGTAGGAAGCTCCTTATGGCTGAGTGTCCTCCACATGCAGGCCTTTCTGGAAGCTTGACTGGATTGTGGAGCTAAGACCCTGGTGTTCTGCTGTCTGTGAGCAACCCAGCATACCAGCCACTTCTAGCTTCTGCTCAGCATTGCCATACAGCCAGGACACCACAGTACCTGCAAACCTCCCGGCTGCAGGTGCTCTTCCTTGCACTGCCATACGGGAAAGCTGGCCAGTGAAGAGGGGTGCTGAGGAGGGTTTGGGGAAGTGAAAGGGAAGGAAAGGCCTTAATGCTTTACAGTGGTGCCATGAGCAGCGGTGATGTTCAAAGCTACTCTTGCAAGAGTGTCCAGAGAGTCAGTGACCTTGCTGCTGGGCCCTGGGAAGAGGTGCAGGCCTTCCCCTGGGCAGTCTCGACATTCACGGCAGCTGTAGATCCAGCTGTAATGCCTCCCTCTTTGCTCTTTCTATGGAAGGGGGAATCAGGGCCTCCTTGACTTGGGTTTCTGCAACTCTTCGAAGGTTGTCTCAGTCTCTTGTTCTAGCTGAGTCACTTCCTGCTTCCATTTTTCTGGCACAACCTTACCTGAGGCCTAATTTTGACCTCTTCATTCTACCATCCTGCCTGATACTCCCAAATGCACAGCCATACAAGAGAGCAACATGCCAAGGCCCTAAGACAGACCGCACACACAGGGCATAGAACTTCCTTCCTGCCCAGTTTGCCTGGGGAACATTGGGGAGAAAGGATGTGGAAAGACAGTAAACTCACCTTCCTGGGGGTGAATTCAGAAAGCTGGTATGTGGTACCTGCCTTTAAGCCCCTGCTCTTTAATTTGTCTTCCTTGCCTTCACCCTGGTGTGAGCATCACCTAAGGCAGCTTGTTGGAGATGCATCTTCTCATGGCCCATCTTAAACTACCTGTCAGATCTGCATTCTAATGAGCTCCCTGGGTGACTGGTACAAGCTGCTCTAAAGCTATTGAAATCTTCACACTAACAAACCCAGTGCACTGAACATGCTGATCAACTAGTTCAGACATGCCTCCTGTCCTGGGAGGGGAGAGCGAGGGAGCTGGAAAGGTTTGAAAGGAGCAGTTCTCCCTTTGGGTAGAGACGTTGAGAACAGAAGAAGGCAGGGAAGCCCTTCCTTCCCCCTGCCTGCCTATGTCCTCCCAGTATGATGATGACCCCAAGGTCTGTAGATGTATGACAATGCACCCATGTGTAGTTACAAAGATGTTCCATCCAGCTCCCTTCAAACTTTATCCCACCTCGAATTCTGTATAATGTCTCAACTCACAAAATACTCCCTTCTCCCTGTTCTCAAAAGCCTTGATATTAAGGAAATCAGGAATAAGCAAAGGGAATAAGTTCCAGCAAGAGATATGGAGGGAGAAGAGACATTCCTTTTTCCCTCAGAAGAAGCAAGGGATGTCTTTTCTTTTGTGTGTGGAAGTGCACATGCTGAGGCAGTCTGAATGCTGGACTCTCAACTGTTTGTGTTTTCAGATGCTAACCTGAGATAGGGTAGTCTGGAAAGGTGAGAATTTGAGGAGGTAACTAGGTCACGAAGCCAGTGCTCTCGAAAGGGATTGGTACCTGTATAAAAGAGACCTTAGAAATACCCAACATTCCCACTACTTGGGGAAATTAAGGAAGGGGGTATCATATGAATCAGAAGTCTTGATCTGGATGTCTGTGCATCCTGAATAGCGAGAAGGAGCTCTCTATTGTCCGTATCCAACAGTTAGCATGCAGCATTCATCTCATGGCCTGAATGAATGAGAAGGACCACCAAGAGCAGAGGAAGGCAGAGCAGGAGATGCATGTCTGGCAGGCAGTATTTCCTTAACCTCGGGCCAGCAGTATAATTCAGCAGGTGCCTCCTAGACACCAGCAGTCAGCTCTACGCCTAAGGACACAATATGGAAACTTTTGGTTGTAGGAGGAGAGAGCTGCTTGTTGGTTCCTGCTGCCCAGAACCGAAATAATTACACAGAAACTATATTAATTAAATTACCACTTGGCCCATCAGGCTCTAGCTTCTTATTGGCTAACTCTTACATATTAATTTAACCCATCTCTATTAATCTGTGTATCACTACTTAGCTGTGGCTTACTGGGTAAAGTTCCCAGTGTTTGTCTCTGGTGGGCTGCATGGTTTCTCTCTGACTCTGCCTCCTTTCTCCCAGCATTCAGTTTAGTTTTCCCCACCTACCTAAGTTCTGCCCTGCTATAGGTCCAAAGTAGTTTCTTTATTAAACCAATCATACTCACAGCATACAGAGGGGAATCCCACATCACTCGGTAGCCAAAAAACTCCATTTTTCTTTCTCACTTTGTCATCTCCTATCCCGTTATTGGCCTCTGCATCATCCTCTGGTATCACTCTGATATCCCAATAGCAGTGGGCCAGTGGCAGTTCCAACAGCAAGAAGTGGCTCTTCCCCACTGCTTACCTCTGGAGCTCACCCTGCACCCAGTTGTTTGAGTTCCTTTTAGCCATGCACTAGATAGGGGAGCTGAATGTCCCTGCTGTTTCCCCTGTCTGAGACCTCTTTGACTAGCTCGTATACCCAGCAGCCTCATACTTGCTTCTCCATCCAGGTATTTGACAGGTCCACACTCCAAGAGAAGCTGGAATTACAGGCAACAAAGGCATCATGTTGCTCTTTGCATTTTGGGAAATATATCTCACATCCCCTGAGTGAAAACCGAAGAGGTTTCTAGCACCTGCCAGGCCAGTTTCATCATGATGTGTCCTGTGGTCCTTGACAAAACCCCACAACTGCCTTGACCCATGCATGAGCCATGTTTTCATTTCTCCAGAAGCCAGCAGGGATCAGAGGTGTGGGCCGAGGAGAACTGCTGTGCCCTTGAGGCCGACTGCTCGTGTGGGCGGCTGTTCTAGAGTGCTGCAGCTGAACAAGAAAAGGGCGTAGTAACACTGAGAGAGCCCAGCCTCTGTGGTAGGATTTGTGTCTGTGCACTTGCTATGGCCTGTCAGTCTTTGCTCCTCTCCGCCTTCCCCTGTGGTGTCGCTTTTCTGGCCCACATGGTGTCAGAACTGACCCAGCGTGGGGATTCTGCACCAGACACTTTCTGAAAAGAGAGGAGATGTGATGGCTGGTTGTCGAAAACAATTACAGCAAAAGGCGGCATATTCCATGTGGGATGGTATATCCAATGTGACACTTGGGTCTATGAGATGCAGTTTTAATATACAGCAGGCAAAACTGCAGTGACAATTACATAAAGCAGGTGAAGCTGCTTCTTGCTGGTCAGCAAACATCAGCTCAGAACCACTTTACAGCTCTTTACCAGCAACTAAGTGTGTTTATTTACAGAGTGCCTGTCACTTCCCTTTGCTTGGAGAGCTGGTGTATTATTTAGCACACATTTATCTGGGGAAAACACTTCAATTTAAATCAGCTGGTACAATAGTGCCTCTTGCCAGCCCGTTTCGCTCTGGTTCTAAAAGACAAGAAGGGAGTCTGATCTTGGAAAGAGCAGAGTTCATTCTCAGAGGGCCTCTGAATCAGTACCTAAAAAGAGACTGTGCTAGAGTTGCTCTTTTTTTAATATAATAATGTGAAATAAGAATCTTACACCTTATTTTTGCTTTGGGTCAAGGCTTCTTTTAAGAAAAAGAAAGGAATAAGTCTGCGGCTCCCCCCACCCCGGTGTACCAGCCGCTCTGTAGGACAAAAAGGCTTGGATTCGGCCTTCCACTAGCAAGGAGGAGCTCAGTGAGTGGAGGGTGATGACAATACAAAGCAAGGAGGACCAGGTTAGCAAGGGAGGGGGTGCTTCTTTTCCTCGATTCCCATGTCTTCAGAAGTCTTCCCAGAAGAGGTGACAGGCGGGCCTAGGTTGCATGCATGTGGCTAGGCAGCTCTTGTGAAGGACCTGGTATGAACATGATGGAGGAGCTGGACTTGCCCTCTCACTTCGTTTTAACAAAGTGAAACTGCAGTAGCATCCACTACTCTTACTGTTATGACGAGATGTCTGGCAAAAAGCAACTGAAAGAAGGAAGGGGTTGTTCTGGTGTACAGTTGGTGGGAGATATTCCATTACAGTCAGGAAGGCCTGGAGGCAGGAATAGGCCAGTCATTCATATTGCACCTGCAGTCCAGAAACAGAGTGAACAGGAAGTGTGATGGGCTATAAAACTCCAAGGCCCGCCCCCAGTGATTTTCCCCCAGCAAGGCTTTACCTACTAATGATTCCACAGCCTTTTCGAACTGTGCCACTTTTAGGGGACAAATGAGTAAACACATGAGTCTAGCGGGCTGGGGGACGGGGATTCACTTCACCTTTAAACTATGGGAAATGGTTCTGTGAGGCTAGTGGCTATGTAACTGGGCTGCTTAGCCTGAGAAGGTAGCTTCATGTCTTGATAAGGGTTTGGACTGGGAGAAGTCATCAAAGATTTGGCATAACAGGGCAATCATAAATCCATCTTTGAAAAAGATACAGCTTGACCCTGGCTTCTTGTGAAATAGGATGAGGCTCAGTGTGTAGCTTTGTGGTAGCAGAGCGAAGCAAGGCAGGCATGGAGGTGGATTTGAAGCGTAGAAAAGAGTTGCAGAGGACAGTGGATAAAAGGAGAGGATAGATAAGGATCTGGGACTGGGTTTC
This sequence comes from Ondatra zibethicus, assembly GCA_004026605.1. Taxonomy (NCBI): domain Eukaryota; kingdom Metazoa; phylum Chordata; class Mammalia; order Rodentia; family Cricetidae; genus Ondatra; species Ondatra zibethicus. The sequence goes on from PVIU01002273.1 coordinate 94,349, forward strand.
AAGGTTGCCTTCTAGATAATGGCTCTGCAACTAAGGAAGAAGAGAGGACCAAGGAGGAGACACGGGCAGGGGAAGAAGGTAAAGAATTTAGTCCTAATCACTTTAAACCAGTGAAAACCAAGAGGAACCATACAGCTGGCTGCACAGCCTGCACTGTTACCTCAGCGTCTTGAAGAGCAGAAGGTTCTTTGGCCTTGGATAGAGGTTCAGATAAAATAAAGGATTCCATTCTTTGACAAGATACAGATGTTTTTCCATTTCTAGTGGGATAGTAGACCCATAAGAGTTGAAACAGCATCCCCCAGGCCAGAGAGATGCTTCCTCTGGTAAAAAGCCGAGGACCTGAGTTTGATTCGACTTACACAGCTGGATGTGCTTGGCCATGCCTATGGTCCCAGCCCTTAAGCGGCAAGGTGTGAGGCAAACCTGGGAGAAGCAGCTAGAAGATCATGGATGGGCCAGCTAGCCTGGATTACACATCTGTAGCAGTTGATGATCTCTCTTTTCCTGGCATAGTTTTGATCATATTAACCTTCTCAGGACTTGAGAAAAAACTCAAATGGAGGAAACGAGTGGCAGGGGGATGATGTGGGAGCATCAGGCTGGTTTCCTGCCAGCTGGCTCCATTTGCCAACCTTGCTTCTGTCACCCTCTCTAAGTGATAAGTACAGTTATTAGTTACATAGGACACAGCCTTGAGAGGTGACACAGATGAGATCCAGTTTGCCATATGTTTACCCCAAAGCCAGCAGGGTTCTGTGCTTGGAGCAAGCTGAGCTCTGTAGGAAGCTTTTCCTTTCTGTTTCAATGCCTGGTCTATGTTCAGATGTTAGTTTTAAGGGGCCTTCCTTGTTCCCTTCCTGCTGTAGGTTCTGCACTTGTGTGATTCGTGATTCATGTCTTATACGAGTCTGTCCAATTCCACAAGCACCTGCAGTGCCCCAGACTGTGTGGTAGTCTTTGTTGGTGAGATGGTGGGCATGAAACTCATTCCTGGTCTGACCTTTTCCTGTACAAATATTCATGAGGAAAAAGAGCACTTGGAAAAACTGTCCAGATTGCAGCAGGTGGAGAACAAAGAACGAGAGAGAGAGACAGAGAGAGAGAGGAAACAAGGAGGTGAGGCATGGGATGCATATGAGAGACACTGACCAGCGTGACTTGGCTAGAGCGTGTGGCATATTTGATGATAGAGAGAAATAAGACTAAAGGTAGATGGTGCTTTTAAATAATTTCTTCAGTTTTGGATTAGGAAGAGTTAAATAATTTTATATGTGTGTATAAGCTAGAATGATATAGACAATTCAGTGGACACTAAGGAGCTACAGAAGGTTCTAGAGCAAGACAGTGATGGAATTGGCCTTCTGCTTTAAGAAGATAAATCTGGCATTCCCCACAAAGCATTATCTAGAACCAAAATGGAAGAGGATTCAGGGACACTGGGAAGAATGTGTTTCTCTAGAGCAGTGGTTCTCAACCTTCCTGATGCTTCCACATTTAATACAGCTCCTCATGTCGTGCTGACCCTTATTTCCGTTGCTACTTCAGAACTGTAATTTTGCTACTGTTGTGTAATGTAAATGTCTGTGTTTTCTAATCTTCTTAGAGATCCTTGTGAAAGGGTCTTTTGACCCCTCAAAGGTCTCATGACAAGAGGTTGAGAACCATTGATCTAGAAGGAAGATTGAGGCTTTGAAGTGGAAAAAACAGGAAGGTTGTAACAAGCAGCACTGTGGTCATTCTAACTGAGGTCAGAGGTGTTAGTCACCCCCAGGGACTTGCACGGTGGTACAAGGCTAGAGGAGAAAGCCATGGTGGGAGGGTTGAGTTCAGGCAGGGTTCATTACCTCAAGAACCTGATGGAACATCCAGGCGGCGCTGAAAACTGATGGGGAAATGACCTCTTGAATCCAGGAGACACTCACGACTGCAGATAAGCTCTCTTGTTACACTCTAGAAATGATGGAGAGTATCAGAGAAAAGGAGCGGAGATAGATAGTGACAGAGGAGGGGCTGAGGACCACTTAAGATAGAGGAAGCCAAGGGGACTATTGGTTGTCACTGAGGAATCATAAGCTGAGTCCAGATCCCCCAAATACCAGCAAGGAGCACAAAAATCAAACTCTGGATTTAAAAATTTCCCCTCTATTCTGTGCTTTATTTTATTTTGTGTTTTGAGACAGTCTTGCATGAAACTCACTATATAGATGAAAATGACCTTGATACTCCTACTTCAGTCACACACACACATAAGCTCGCACACACACACATGCACACACGCATGTACACATCCCTGTTTGTCCAACCTTCCATTATCTGAAGCCATAGTGACGTCTGTACTCCCCTTGGGATGGATGCTGTGGGTTAGGATCTTCACCTCACTGGATGGCAAGTTCAGGCTTCTTGAGGACTTTGTCAACCTGGAACTCAGGGACAGAACTCACAGGAAGGAGTCCACTGTGAGCAGCTGACTGTTCATTCGCAAGCTAGCACTAAGGAGAGATTGCATCATTCTTGCTGGTGAAGGTCGAATGCATTGGAAGCAGTGATTATTTCAACAGAAGGATATTTCAAAAGCCATGAAGAGTTGAAAGGGGGAAAAGGAGAAACAAAATAATGGTGTAGAGGGGACAGCCAGAATGAGGAAACTGTGACAACAAGCCACTTACCAAATGGTTGAGATAAGCAGGTTAAAAGGTCCATTGTGTCTTGTGTCCCATTGCACAAAGACCAGGACCATCAGCTAATAATGGAAAGAAGAACTAGTTTTCTCACCTGGCATAAGGAAGTCATTCAGATCTGCAGAAACAGAACAGGATCTGCAGGGATCATGAGCATCTTATGGTCATGTGCTAAAGGAAAGTTACTGGCCACCATGATCTCTGTGATGAGAGACAGATTAAACGAGATGAGCCCAGTGGTCCTTTATAACTGAGGTCTCTGGAATTTCCTTGGTTTTTATTACACAGGGGTCTGCATTTTATATGTTCTGTAGCCTTGCTCCAGAGGGAGAGCTGTGGTGTTTAGCAGGACAGGGGTCATGGGTCTCTTAGTGGAAGTGTTCACATCCTTCCTGAATTGTGCTGTCTTTGTGTCTAGAGATGCAGTGTGGCCAGTGCAGGGTGAGCATCTGCACATCTGGTGTTTCCATCAGAGTCACAGATCACCCCATCCCCGACTCCCATGCCACTACTCTTCAACACCTGCCCTTCCCACTTTCTGCTCCTCTTCTACTTCTTGGGGCCTGGCTTCCTGCACACGCAGATTACGGACACACCTATGCACATTTCCTTCCACCCAGCCTCTCTCTCTGAAATCAGAGAAGCATTTTTTTCAGCAGCTCCCGTATAGCATTTCATTACCACAATATTCTCTCTCAATTCCGAAATGGCAGTGGGGGAGCACCATTTCTCTTTATGCCCACTGAATGAACAAAGCTCAGCACTAAAATATTTTCCTTCCGTTGTAACTGAAATGGCTGTTGGCTTCCATCCCAAAAACCAGAAAGACAATTCTACTTAACTGTTTAGAGATTTATACATACCACACTGGAGTAGCCTCTAGGTAGTAACTCTAGATACCCAGCCCAATAATTTTCTTTTATTGGTTCGTGATTTAGATCCTATTTGGAATCCTCTATAATAAGAGTAGTACATTTCATTAAAAAAGCTTACTAAACAATAAAGAAGAGTCTGGCTTAGGGCTCTGAGAGGGTCTCAAGTACAGAGAGGAGCCTGCCCTGTTAACATTTCTTCTGCAGACTTCACGAGATGAACCTCAGCCCGCTACTGCCAATATGTTTGGCGAAGCAGCAGCTGCAGTTATTGGGTAAATGGCTTTAACTTAGGAGAATTTTTCCTACACAGCATATTTTGTCATATGAAAGGGCCTCTTAAGAGCAGCATCTCCTGGTGATGTGATCCTGTGAGAGAAAGAAGGATTGACAAGAGACATTTTAACACAAGACTGAGAAGTGTGAACCACCTTTGAACCTTACTGGATGCCTTCCAAACAGAGAGAGAGAGAGCGCGCATGCAGGCATGCATACATGTGCAAGGAGATCAGAGGTCAACATCAGTTATCTCCCTACGTTGCTCTCCATCTTTGATTTTTGAGCCATGGTCGCTCAAGGAACCTGGAGTTCATGCTTGGGTCTATTTGTTCGCTTTTAACTTGGGTGCTGTGGATCTGAACTCAGGTCTCATGCTCGTACTTTAAACGCGTTACCAATGGAACCATTTCCTCCACTCCAAAGGTCTCTCTTGGGGGATGAAAATGGGAAGATGAAGTTAAAAATGGAACAATCATCTTTTCCTTCCAGCTGTACACAGCGCAGGTTGACTCCTGTGCCGACTGGACATAGCCTGGGACAACAGAGTGAAAGGCATCTTAGCTTCAGAGCCAGGAGGCAGATGTGTTGGAAAGGGACTGAATGTATCACCTAAGCATCAGGCTGTCTCATGGCAGCTGACTCCTCCAAATGTGTGTGCCCCGTTCATGCTCATTTAAAAATTGTGATTTCTTTCTGACTAATTCATGTGAGCCACGCACTCCCACTTTTACATAGAATATTCTGTAATCACCCTGGAAACCTGCTGAGGCAGAGGTTATGCTCTTCATTTTAAAGATAGGAAAGTGAGGATTAGGAAAACCAAGTCTCTTCCAACATCGGAGTGAGTCAAAAACACTAGGAGCTGGTCCCCAGACCTGTCTGATGATGACAGAATTTTCTGACCACACCAACCTGCTCCAATTAAGACAGTGTTAACTATGTTCTGATAAGAAAGGGCCTTGACTCTGTGGATCTACTTTTAGGGGTTTTCCTTGAGGATAAACATTACAGGAAAGAAAGTACTCAAATGTCTTGCACCTAAATTACCTTTGTCCCCAAAGGGCTGAAGTTTGTCTTGAATCTTTTTTGTCTCAGTGAATTATGTGTGGGGTGGGTAATGGTCCCTGGCTCTTCCTACCACAAGAGGTACTAGGAAGCTTTTGGGTTGAGTCTTCAACAGCTGTGAGACAGGAGCAGAGTTGGAGGAAATGCACGGCATTGTGCTGAGTCTGACTTCCAGAACAATAGATTTGTCTGAGCAGGTTTTCTTCCCTATTAATATGGATTGGATGAGCTATGGAGTGGGCTTAATAAAGTAATTGTCACGCAAACACGAGGAAGGCCTGTGTGATCCCAGACCTATGTGAAATAGACAGGTGTGGTGGAATGCATTTGTAACTTAACTGCTGGGCAGAAGAGAAAAGCGTATCCCTGAGGCTCACTGGCGGGCTAACCCATCTAGCCTAGTCAGCAAGCCTCAAGACAATCAATAAGCCCTGCTCAGAAAACAAGGTAGTTGGTATTACTTGAAGAAAGACACCAGAGCTTAGTGTCTGGCTTCCACTCACAGACACATACACACCTGCACACACACACACACACAAACACACACACAGAGAAACACAATACCACTCATTGTGTTGGGGACACAATGAACACATACATGTGTACCCATCTATACTTAATATGGATTGACTATGGAGATGTCAAGAAAAGTATGGAGTATTGAGGTTTTTACTTTCTTTTTTTTTAATTTATTTATTATTTATTTATATATATGCCTGCAGGCCAGAAGAGGGCACCAGATCTCATCACAGGTGGTTGTGAGCCATCATGTGATTGCTGGGAATTGAACTCAGGACCTCTGGAAGAGCAGTCAGTGCTCTTAACCTCTGAGCCATCTCTCCAGCCCTTTACTTTCTTTTGTAGAGAAATGTTCAAAATATTCCAGGCTTATCTACTGATTCTGTTTCCAAGGTAGAGGCTCAGTAGAAAGCATCAAGTGAAAATGAACACAAGCTTTTATTCCCTCAACGCCTCCATATTCAGCTCCAGAAATGATCCAGATAAATGGATGTATGGAATTCATGCAAAGTTATATAGTCAAAGAAGCCAGAGGAAGCCTCTTATCCTATGGACTCTGTTCTGTCCCTACCTGCTTTTCTTCCCTCCCTTTCCTCCCTTCCCTCCGTTCATCTCTTCTTCTCTTCCTCCTTCCCTCCCTTCTCCCCATCAGTGAAATTCTGGATAAGGGAGGATTGAGAATCAACCAACAGTTCCTTTTCTGCACACTATTTTCCCTTACACTTGAGATTAACTCTCTGTCCGTGCATCCTGAACCTAATGGGATCTCTACAGACAGAAGTGACAGAGACATGCACGATAAGTGCTATGGCATGGTTTGACTGCACATAGTTAATGATATAGGGTTTGGGACATTCCAGAGCACCCTGTAAATTTCCTAATGTGAGTCATTTGTAACTTCCCGAGACATGATTTAATCCACACGCGGAAATTAGCATGTGTGCCTCAAGCTAGCAAGCATGCCAACCACCCAGTGCATGTTTGCTTCTACCTGTCCTTTCACCAGCAAGTTCTCAAGCCCTTGTTTCTTTTCTCCTGAGTGTTCCTGTAAAGAAGACATCTAACTTACAAATGAGTTTAGTTTGGAGATTTTTAAAGCACTTAAAGATATTGATGAACCTTAAATGCTTCAGTTGTATTTTATGGAAAGTTCTAGAGAAAAAATATTTCTCCATTCTAGACAAGCGTATTTGTCATTGAGCATCTTGTTACACATGTCCAGTAAAGATTTTCTACCAGGTATTTTTAAGCCATGCAGATGGTATGGTGTCATGTGATATGCAGAGGTTGCTTTGGGCTACAGTCAGGTTTAATCATAGTGTGTGCTAGTTACTTTTGGATGGATGACTTGGGCGCAGATCTATCTCTGCTACTTACTAGGCCTAGACAAACCCTTCAATCTCTCATTTTTCTCATGGGACATCCTGGCTGCCTTTGGATCAAGATGCTGTCAGATTGAAATCAATGTCTGGGCCTTTCTGTTTCCCTCACAGTACCATTAAGTCAGAAAAAAAGGATTCTCTTTTGTCAAGATATCTCATCTTTCTTTGTTGAGTTGATTCAGGTTAGTTTTTAATTACTGAATTGTGCTGGCCCCTTATTTGTTTGGGGTGTTGACTGTGTACCAGATATCTGGTTATCAAGGATTTTCCTTTATTTTGCACAGTACCTTTTCATTTGTTAGATGGGTTCCCTTACTGTATGGAAACTTTTTTGCTTCAGCCAATTCCACTTGCTTATTTTTGCTTTTGTTACTAAGGCTTTGATGTTTTATTCAGAAACCAACAAATTGGTGTGGTCCACATCAAAGAGTTGCTTCCCTATCTTTGCCTCTAAGAGTTCACACTTTATGTCTTATATTCAAGTGTTTGTACAATTTCAGGTTAATTTTTGTATGTAGTATAGGAAAATGGTCCAATTTCATTCTCTTGCCATTGGAAATCCAGTTTTCATTATGCACTTACTGAAGAGAGTGGTCTGTCTCCATAATACCTTGGTGCCTTGCTCATGGGTTAGTCAGTCACGTGTGGGTGGATGTGTTTTCAAATGAACCTGCTGGCATTCAACCTTAGCTGTACAGTGCAATCACCTCAAGGATGTGTAAGAAAGCCTGTGATGCTCAGGCTGCATCCCAGAAGAATTTAACCAGATACCGGAGGTAGAATGACTCCTTCAGTGAAGCCCAGGATGAGAAACATTAGTCCAGTCCCTGCCTTTCTCAGGATTCCTATTTCTAAACCTCATATCAGAGTTGATGATTCATGGAAGCTTACTCTCCATAGAATGGGCAGCCTTGGGTGGGAGACGGCCGGGAAGTTGGATGGCATGTAACAAACCTCATTAAAGTGCAGGTATAATGAGACCTAAATTTTGATTCACAAACTTCTGCGTGGTTCCTGGTCCACCCTACACATCCTGATCAAAGAGAGCAGAAGAAAGCAACCGGGCAAGTGGCCACTTGGGAGACCCACGCAGATGGGCACAAGTAGTTCTTTGAATACCTAATTGGCATAGGGAAAGAGAAGAATTCTGAAAATTAATCAAACCACATGACTGAAGGCAAACAAGAAGGGTAAATGATGAGAGCATCATGGTTGAGGTTTCACACTTAAATCTACTTTTAATAGGCCCCTGGGTGATTATAAATTCACGATGGCTTTCTTTTTATTGTGATTATGGCAAGGCTATTCTATACTGCTGAAGCAGGGCATTACTATCATTAGAGTATTTCTTATCTATTTATTTGCATTTAGGATACTGAGGAAGTAAAGGGGGAAAACAACTCTTTGAAAGGAGCATTAATTATATGCCACACAAGGAAGCAATTGTGTCTATGTTATGAAATATTAAATCAAAATGCCTCCCATCCTCACATGTCCCAGAGATTAATACAGCAGTATTTTGAGGCCCCTCTCGGAGTTGTTTTGCCTGCGAATTTATTGTTTTGTCTCCATTTTCAGAAAGCCCTGTTTTTTGTGAAGTATAGCACTCTAGGTAGTTTTTAAGGCACAAACTCCTCTAGAGTCGTCTATGTGGTAACAACTCTTATGTAGATGGTACACGAGGGATGGTGGGCTGATCGGCTCCTTTAAGATGACAAATGGGCAGAGAGGGTTATTGTCTTTGATTGCAAGCCTTACATCATCTGTATGTAGGAATAAGAGGACCATACTTTATCTTTAGCCGTTTTATAAATATTTAAGTCCTTATAGTTGCCTAAAGATATTAAAGCATATTTTACAGTAGTTGGAGTATAAATATTATATATAGCACAAGATACCAAAGTCATTTAATGAATTCATAATTTTCAGTTCACATTTATTGGAATGTGTTTTATGTTCTAAAAATCCCATTTAAAAAATAAGCTCCCATTCTGCTCCCTGACAATATACCCAGCGTTGGCCAGCGTTTGGGGTGGGGCCTTAGTCCTGCTCTGATGAGGCTTCCCCTAAGGAAGCTGACAGACAGGCCATGGGGCCCTGGGGAAATATTCCCTCAACCTCTATGCTTAAAAATATTCATCTAATGTTCTTTGAGCAAACACTTTCAGCTTATACAGCATCTCAAAAAGCAAATAAATGGAAGGAAGGAAGGAAGGAAGGAAGGAAGGAAGGAAGGAAGGAAGGAAGGAAGGAACGAACGAACGGAGGGAGGGAAGGAAGGAAAGAAAAATTGAGATAGTGTCCTGCTGTAGTCCAGGCTGACTTTGAACCACCTCTGTCCTGCCTCCACATCCGAAGCACTAGAATTTATAGGCTTTACTTCCATCTTTGGAAAAGAATGAGAAAACTTTTTCCTTATAATCTTTTCCCATTGTTACTAGTAGATTCTTTCAAAAGATCTGAGGAGGGAAGAATCGAGATGAAGTTTGAAATTATCCTCTCCTCCCCTTCCCCAACTCCCTTTGTAAACAGGAAGGTGCACACTGGTCACCAGGACATTGGTAACACAGGTCTTGACTTGGACCAAGGCTTCCCAACGCACTCTGAATAGTTCTCTCTAACTTAAAGAGTTCCTGGTGGTGGTGCTTCTTTTGGCTTTTGGATTGTTTGTTTGTTTTGTTGTTGTTGTTTTGCTTTCTCTTCTTTTCCTTCATGCAAGGAAGTGGCACACAGAATACAGCTGCACCTCTTTTCAATTTTCCAGCAAAATATAAAGATTTTCCTCGTTAATATTTTACAAAGTTTCTCCAGCTCCCAGCGGGAGTCTGTGCTGGGTAATGTTTGCTAATTACCAACAACAAAACTAGACATACAAGGCTGGTAAATTACCTGACCCTTTCCATTTTAATGAGACAACAAGGATTTCACCAAGTGATGTTGTTTCGCTGGTTAATGGTGTCAGCAATGTTGTAATTGTGGGTTGAGACACATTAGCTCAACGGCCACATGTAGAAAGGGCTCTCTTTCAACAAGCCCTTTGGAGACTAACACCGTATAATCATTAAGCCTTTGTCGTTTGCATGCTGCTAATCACTTACTTTATTATCCCTCGTATCCATTGTCTTTCTTTAATTGCTCTTTAAATTAAAATTAAAAATAGTTTGAAAGCCCTCAATGGCTAGAATAGCATCTTGATTATGAAGATAACTTCAGGAAATTCATGGACTGGTGATGGATGGCAAAGGATTAGGAGAGTCCTACAGCCCTGTGCTGCTGTGCGCAAGGCCTCAGGGGCCTAATTGTGGCAGTTTCTCTTTCTTTAGCCCATAGTGTTTGTTTAATAAATGGTTATTTATGGCCTTTTTGGCCATTAGAGAAACTTCTAAGAAAGTACATTTTTTTCATATGTCTGGGCACTAAGCAGAGTAGTAAAAATGAATGGAAAAAAACTCACATGAGATCTGTGAGAGCATCCTAGGACACTCAGCTCCCATGCTAGGTTACTCTGTGGGTACATACTTTTAACTTTTGAGCTCTTGAAAGAGACCTACACTTTAGAGCCCAGAGGACCTTAGGGTCATTCCCATAGATGAAGGAACTGAGGCCATTCCAGTTGCCACAAGTCTAACCACTTGGTAGCAAGTGAATATGCTTTGTTAGTGGACTCCTGGAGAGAGAGGGGACCATGCCTGAAGGCTGCTCCTGAGAGATAATGTGGTTCTATGCCTAGGGACGCAATTTGCCAGCAGCTTGGTTGTCATGGTACAAGGTATGTCTCTTGGATGTATGTATCAGTATGTTTGTTAATATACTCCTATATACTACCTTAAACAAACAAGCAAAAGGCAAACTCCATTGAGATCTCTGTGGCCATTGCTGTCTATTGAATGACAAAACCAAGAGTTAAAAATATTCCAATGTTACACACAATGTGGCACTCATACTGAGGGAGATTTGGAGCATTGCTTCTGCCTCATTTTAAATATGAGAAAATCAAGAATAACCTATGTCTTGAATACCCGTATTCAACCTCTGAGAGGTTGGCCTTGGACTAAACTCCATGCCTTTGGTTTTCTATATTAGCTTAATAACCAATCGCTGATGAATAATAAGTATTTAATAATAATAAGTAGTGGAAGTGGCTGGAGAAATAGATTAATCAGTAAAGTGATTGCCATGCAAGCCTGAGGATCTGAGTTCAATACCCAGAACCCATGTAAAGAAGCCAGTCATGGTGGTAAGTGTTTGCAATCCTAGCACTCTGGTAGTAGAAGCAATGGATCCTTAGCCTAGATTAATTAATGAATTCTGGGTCAATTAGAGACCCTGCATCAAATAAACAAGATAGATGGCATCTTGAAGAAGGACCCTGGAACTGGCCCATAGCCTACATATACACTTGCATGTGCGTGTACACACAGATGCGTATACATATGAGAAGTTAGTATTTAGAAGTACTTAATATTGTGTTAAAAGTTTACTTATGTTACCCATTTATAATCTCCATAGCATATTACTATTCCATTTATAGATGAAGAAATTGAGACACAAAAGTTAAGCAAATTGCCCTAGACCATAAATTAGAACCTGAAAAGGGCAAGGCTCAAGAATCCATCTGTTGTGTCTCATTTCTGATTTTGGGTTGTGGTCAAAGCGTAGTTAATACTCGTGGCATACATGGGGCAGGAGATTAGAGTGGACTCTCGGAATTTAAATAGCACCATTTATACCCTCTTGTGCAGACTTTAATGTGTGCACCAGGCACACCTCTCTTCCTTCCAGATCCAAATCAGCAGTTTTTATCCTCCAGCATAACCATATATGCACAATATCCTTTAGCCCTTAAAAGAAAAAAAATTGTTAATGCTTTTAGTTAAAAAACTGTTAAATGCCTGGCACCTCGGTATCATTCTTAGCCTACACAACCTTTCTCTAGGACAGTGGTTCTCTCTCCGGGGCTGTGGACCCAGACCCTGAATTTCCTGTAAACAACCTGTTTTTCCTGTGTTTGCAGCTACTCGGAGCATGAGACCCTCAGGAGTTCCTGATAGCAGGGGAGTGGTTTCTGGTGGCTTAGGCTGGGGTGTAGCTATCAGTTAAGGATCCATATATAAGCGGCTCTGGTACATAATAAAGGAGGTGTTCTTGTTTCAAGGATGAACCTTGTCTCTGCCTGTGTGTCTTTGTGTGTTTAAATCTCCAGGCCCTTGCCCGGCTCCACACTACAGGCGTAGTACACGTAGTAGTAGTTTGGACTGTATAGTTCTCAACCTTCCTGATGCTGTGACCCTTTAATGCAGTTCCTCATGTCATGGTGACCCCAACCTTAAAATTATTTTTGGTGCTACTTCATAACCGTATTTTTGCTACTGTTATGAATAATGTAAATATCTTATATTAAGGATGCTCTTAGGTGAACCCTTTTGAAAGGGCCACTTGACTCCCCCCCCAGGGGTCATGACCCACAGGTTGAGAACCACTGCTCTAGGACCTTTCAGGGACAACTGACTAAGGGTTGTCATTGATGGGAATCTGCTTTTCTGAATTATGTGGCCAACCCATTGGCCATCTGGTAAACCTGTCCTTTACAGCTACTTAACTGTCTTTGTGTTTAAGATACTGTTGCTTGGTTGAGTTTCCTTGTGTGGTTTTGCTCCGATGGCTATTGGTTCACACTAAACAAAACAACTGGGGCCTCTTTGGCATTTGGACATTTGAACTACATGACAAATGCTGGGAACAAAGCCTACAGCCCTGAGAACGCCAAGGGACTGTTTATAATGAAAAGGTGGTTACATTTCCAGTCAATCTATCACTTTAATGAGCTCTTTGTATTTCGTTGATTAATGTTCACAAAAGATGGAGAAAAAAATTGATGTAATGGAAACAAAATGCTATATAATCTTGGCAGCAGGCAGGAGGATTTCTATGTGTTTTATTAGCACTCGCGTCATATCACCCTCTTGCAAATGTATATGTCTGCATGTGCTCTAGCACAGTAAACCTCCCGTGTACTGGACATACAGTCCATCATGAAAGATGAGACCTTATGTTAGTAGCCAGATGTCCTTTGTCCTGTTTCTGTGGCAGTAAGAGGCGGAGCTTCCCACAAAGCAAAAACACAGAATAACTAATAGTGCAGAAAAGTCAGATTCTGTCTCTGCCATATTGAATCCACTAGGTAGATGACAATCAAGAGAGCAGATGGAAGATGCTTAAGTATGTATAAGCATGTATAAGCATTAGCATAGTAAGTACTGTACGATCAGCAGTAATTCATGCATCTTAAAACAGTGATGGAAAGGGCGTGGTGAAATTCAGGAGACAGCCACGGAAAGCAACTCAGTGCATGGGCAGAATGTCTCTAAGGCTTCCCAGAGGAAGTGACTGGAAAAGGAAAGGGAGGGGGCAACATGCCTGAAGCTGGTAAGCTGGGTGGGAGCGAGGTCAAGAGTCAGACATGCCACTCACCACTTGTGCTGGAGAGCAGCTCCGACTGAGGCTCCCTTCATTCGAGCGCATTGGGATATGGCGGGTTTTCATGGGTTCTTTATCATCAAGGAGGACTTGACATCAGCACTCCATGGCCTCTACTCTGAGATTTGGTGGCTCTCACAAAATACCGGAATATAGAAATAACCTCGTTGGCTCTTACTTCATCTCAAGCCTCTTTTCCCACTGTCGTCATTGTCCAGACAGTTCCTTCTTAGAACTTCAGTCCCTTAAAATGCTCTTTTGAATCCTATGGATCAACAATTGCCATGTCAGCAAAGCTTCTCAGCCCATAAAGACCACCCACCCACACACACACACGCACAGAAACACACACACACACACACACACACATACACACACACACACATACACACAAGGCTTTGAGATTGCAGGGTTCTTTTTGCCTTTGGTTAATTTTTAAATTGTCTCTTATTTCGTAAACGAAGGGTACTCATTTTAGAACATTTAAGATCTCATATAAGTAAGATTTAGGAAGACATGGTATGTTTAAAAGTTTTCTGTGTGCGTCTGTTTGTGTGTATGCATGAATGTGTGGGTTTGTGTATGTGCATGCACACGGAAGCCAGACAGCAAGTCATGCTTCCTCAGGCACTGTCCAGTGTTCCCTTCTTTTTTGAGATGGAGTTTCTTGCCAGCTGGGAATGCTCCAAGGCCAGGCTAGCTAGTTAGTAAGCCCTGGAGATCTGCTATCTCCAGCACTGATTTTACAAATGTGTGCCCAAGTGTTTAACATGGCTTCTGGGGACTGGAATCCTGTCTTTGTGTTTCTAAGTCAAGCATTTTTCTGACTGAGCCATCCCTCTAGGGTTGGCTAAGGAGATATCATTTCACTCCTCAAACATAAGAAATTTGATATATCGTTGTTTCCATAGATAAAAATACTTTTTTATTTCATAAAAATGGATTATACATGTTTTTAATGCCCTTAAGTGTTTTTATGCAACATGTCTTTTGGATGAACCCTTAACACAATTGATTTTCCTAAGACTTGACATGCATGCTGTTTCCTGTTCACTGTTGTTCAGGAACTGTAAAGAAAAAAAAAAAGACACTATACCAAGTAATTAATGTAAGTGATGGCTGCACACATATTTTTCAAAGCAAAATTGTTTCAAACAAAGAGCAGGTAAAAATTTAAGTCTCTGTGCTAGCTGTGGATCTCTGCATCTGCTTCCATCAGTTGCTGGATGAAGGTTCTATGATGACAATTAAGGTAATCATCAGTCTGATTACCGGGGAAGGCCAGTTCAGGTACCCTCTCCACTATTGCTTGGGTCTTAACTGGTGTCATCCTTGTGGATTCCTGGGAATTTCCCTAGTGCCAGGTTTCTTACTAGCCCCATAATAGTTCCTTCAATCAAGATATCGCTTTCCTTGCTCTTCCTCTCTGACTCCAGTTGAAGAGAGGAAGGAGTGATAATATAAGCAAAGGGCTTGAGATAATGATGGGGACACCCACAGAAGCAGCTGACCTGAGCTAGTGGGAGCTCACTGACTCAGGACTGACAGCGGGGGAACCTGCATAGGCTCAAACTAGGTCCTCTGAATATGGGTGGCTGTTGTGTGGCTGGGGCAGTCTGTGTGGCCACTGGCAGTGGGACCAGGATTTGTTCCTAGTGCTTGAACTGTCTTTTTGGAGCCCATTCTCTTTGGAGGGATACTTTGCTCAGCATAGATACGGGGGGGGGGAGGGCTTGGTCCTGCCTCAAAGTGATGTGCCACACTTTGTTGACTCCCCATGGGAAGCCTTTCCCTCTCTGAGAAGTAGATGGAGGGGTCCGTGTGAGTGGAAGGTGGGGGAAGAGGAAGAAGGGGAGGGAGAGAGAACTGGGATTGGTATGTAAAATGAAAAAAGATTGTTTTAAAAAATTTAAGTCCTCTGACTCATATTGATGAAATCTATATTGTTTTAGAGTTGTCAAACAAATGGATAGGAAGTGAAAGCATCGATAGACAGCTGTAAACAATCTTATGACACTAGGCTTGCATAAACAGAGGCATATGACCAGGTAGATATTTGGCTTCTTTCCAAATCTGTGGTTTTAGTTGTATTTCAATAGTGACTAATTTGTCCTCTCTCTCCCTGACTTTCTTCCCTTTTGCCCCTCTTCACCATTTCTACCGGCCCTTTCAGAGACAGGCATTAGTCCAAACAGTCTTTAATGAGAGAGACTTTTGACAACACAGTTGTTTTCTGTGTGTGAGATTTCTCAGAGTGCTGAATCTACATTACAAAGAGTACCAGGCAAACAGCCTTAGAGAAAGTTCATTTGATTGGCTGGTTTCATTGGTTGTGTTTTGAATCAGACCCCAGATGCAAAGTGAAAAAAGGATCAGGCATTTTTGGCAGCATGTGGCATCAACTCCCCAAAGTGCCAATGAAATACAGTCTCTACAAAAATCACAGTGTGAAACAGGCAGTCAGTGTGACTTACTGCAAGTAGAAAGAATTGGGCACGGGCACTAGCCAAGGATGTGTCTGTCACTGCTTGCTACTCACAAGCATATGGGAAACCGATAGAAGTCATTGCTTTGACATAGCCTGTAATATGGACTAGAAAGATGCCTCAGTGGTTCAGAGTGCTTTCTTTCTTTCCTTCCTTTCTTTTTCTTTTTTTTTTTTTTTTTTGAGATAGGGTTTCTCTGGAGCTTTGGTGCCTATCCTGGAACTAGCTCTTGTAGACCATACTGGCCTTGAACTCACAGAGATCCGCCTGTCTCTGCCTCCCAAGTGCTGGGATTAAAGGCATGTGCCAGCACTGCCCGGCTGTGCTTTCTTTTTTTTTTCAGAGGATCTGAGCCTGTTCCTAGCACTCACATTAGGCAGCTCACAACCAGCTGCCTGTAACTCCAGTGCCAGGAGATCTGATGCTGTCTTTGATTTCTGCAGGTATCTGTACACAGGTGGCCTATACTCACATAGACAAACACATATATGTAATTAATAATACCTTTTTAAAAAGAGTGAGAGAAAGAAAAATCAGTGACATATAAACTATTCCATGCGGATTTCCCCCAGTGATTGCACTAGTTGGGGCATTTGGGTATAATAGAAATCAAACTGAAAAACCTTAACTAGTCAGATGTCAGAGCTCTACTTAATTTTTTATTATTCACCTCTTGATTAATTTTCCCTGTCTCATTCATCCCAAAGCAGACTAGTGAATATTGCAGCCCCAGTTTGCAGTCCTCTGGCTGTGTGTGTGTGTGTGTGTGTGTGTGTGCGCGCGTGCGCGTATTCCTATGCAAGTGACCATAATGCGGCAGTCAGAGGTTGATATTGAGTGTCTTCCTCAATTGCTCTTTATTTTAACTTATGAAGGCTCCCTTTTGGAGGCTATGGCCACTAGGAGCTGCAAACCAGAAAATAGTTAGTTGGAGTTACCTTTGGGCAATGTCAGGTGAACTTGTCACCTCAGGAAGTAATTTCTTTTTATTTAGTTTTTTTTAATCACATAAATCCTTGACACCAGACTCCAGCTTCGGAAGCCACTGAAAAACCTGTGGAAAATATATACATCTATTGCAAGGTTAACCTAAAGTTCTTCTTTTTGACGGGAGTGTTCTGGTAGCTCTTCCCCAAAAAACCTCTTTCCCAAACCAACCCTGTAGGCTTAGGTTATTTCTACTCCTCCAAGTTCAAAAGCAATTGCTCCTCTCCAACATGGAATTTTCTTTACTTGGGCTGCTGATAAATTTGTTGGCATACACACTGCAGAAATGACTGCTGTGGCTATTACTGTAGTTGCTCAGGGGAGCTATTCAGATGCCTCATTTATTGGAGCTTAATAGATTAAAAGTCTAAATTGAGTCTCATGATATAAGCCTAATCAAGTTCTAATCTGCATAATTTTCCCATAAGCAGCAGTGGAAAATTTGGATAATTGATGTTTCAGCAGTTGCCAATCATGTGTTAAATAGCACTGTTGCATTTACTTATCAAAATATTTTTATTGATCCTCACTTCATCTGACATTTGGTTTGGGGATTTTTTTTTTCTTGCTGGCATTAACAGGAAATCTAACTCATCTCCTAGATGATGTAACATGAGATGTTTCTCTTGATTTTTAACATGTCTTTATAGATCATTTTTAACGGTGATCTTTCCTTTTACAACTTCATATTGAATACCTGTCTCAGCAAACCTCGATGACTGGGTCTAATTTATTTCCCTAGTTTAACGTAGCATATGGATTTCTAACCATCATTTATATGCACACAATAAAAGATAATTTGGCTCACCCTTTGAGCCAATTCTTTTATGTTAAATCTATGGGGGTGGGGGAGCACTTACCTTCGTTTCCCTATCTATTCTAGGGGAGGTGATTGATAAGAATTTCCATCTCCTCTCTCCCTGGAAAGGCTTGGGGATTTAACTAGGGAAGATTTAGGAAGTACTTTGAGTTTCCCCCATGGAAAAGTACTGTAATAAAGCATTTATTATACACACTGAGCCATGCATGCTGTTGTACCAAAGCAGGTTAAGCATGACTGCAATGGGTCCCAGTTGTTATATGCTATTGTTTAAACGTGAAAACAATAAAAGTTAGACTGACTTGAGTCTCAAACTTGCTTTCCAGGATTGAGGAGAGAGGGGGAAGGGAGAGAGGGAAGGATGAATAGAGAGGGAGGGAGGGAGGTTGGGTGAGAAGGAGGGAGGGAGGAAGAGAGAGAGAAAGAGAGAGAGAGAGGGAGAGAGAGAAATATCACACAGCCACACAGCTACAGCATGAAATACACCACTGGTTGTATGTTATGCTTGGATTCTTAAGTCAAACTATCTGGCTATGGCTCCCAGATCTGTTACTTTCCACTGGGGGTACCCTTCAGCAAATACTCCACTCTTCCTAGTACTATTTACATTTCTAGAAATGGTAATATTAACTGGTCTCTCTGCTTATCCAGTTGTGATGAACAATAAATGAGGTGAGCCATGAAAACACCTTGGGCACAGTCTGGGGCACAGTGAGAAGCAAGAGTTAGTTTAGAGGAGCCTGGTTCTCATTTGGTTCAGATCTGAGATCTGCTAACCAGATGTCCCACCCTTGGGGCACACTACCTAGCCATGTATGTGCCATGTATGTGTCATGGTTAGGCTCCAGCTTCTTCTTTAACAAAACAGTCTTTATTTAGGGTGGTCTTGATGCTTCTTTCCCTGACATGCTGTAGTTACCATAATCAGTTTATCTCTACTGCATCCTTCCTTCCCTTTGCTTTGAAGCCCATAAGTTTGTGCCATCTGGTCCTCACTCCTTTCTAGCACCCTCAGCCTGCATTGCTCCCCAGAGCTCTTTTCTAGTTTACTAGTTTGGCTGAGTCATAGATAGCCCCTCTTTGCTTGTGCCTAGTCTCTTACAAGCTGCAAAACCAGCATGTGTATTTACAATACCAATCAGAAGCAATTAACTTTTTTGCATGCGTACACTGTTCTTTTTCCACTTTTTTTTTAATTCAAGGGAAATTTTATACCTTTTTGAAATTATAATTTAATTACAGTTCTCCCTTACCTTTCTACTCTCAAATTCTCCCACGTATATGTATGTATATATGCACACACTCACACACACACAAACCCCTCCCCTACTTGCCTTCAAATCATGGCCTTTAAAAAAATTAATTGTTATTGTATGACTATTCAGGGCCTTGAGTACCATCCTCAGTACCCCTCAGGGCTCATAATTGGATGCCTATGGCTACAAGTGTTATGCCCAAATCTGTGAAGTCCCCCCAAAGCCAACAAGGGGACTAAGTCCCGTATGTAAAAGCAAAGAGCCTTTAACTTTATGCAAGTTTGCAAACTCGATCTCTCCTCATATCCAACGTATTGTAATTAATGGAGAGCCCAAAGCTCAGTTAGAATAGGTTTTTTTTTATAGTAGTAAAGGTGGGGGTGAGTGGTTTCTGAGGTTCAGGACCATGATTGGCTGACATTTGTCTAGGGGTGTCCTAGTGAGTGTGTGCTGGCAGGTGGTCCTATCTACAGTGGTTGGAATGTTAGGCATTTTCTTTGGATGGTCTGTTCTTGGGTGGTGGTCAGGTAATCTCAGTTTGTGGTTCTTCCTGCAACCAGGTATTGCTTCAGGGTAAACAATTTTTTATATCTTAAGTAATTTTTTAGACGCTCAAAGCTTATAAACTTTTATATCCTCAGACCTTAATACATGTTTTAATGAGCTAACAAGCCAGCTGTAGCTTTGTGGAAGAATCTGGATACCATTTGCTATTAAGCTGACATCATAACTGCCCTAGCCATTAATACTATCAGAGATCTCAGAAGGATAAGTAAAGTATATCTGAGTACAGATCAAATAGTTTCCGAATCCATTAAAAATGACAGGGACCAGAGTCCATATACAGTTAGTCATACCCAGGTCTCCATAGCATTGGAGGCAGAAGTATCCAGAACAGCAGTCTTACTCTCAGCCAGGCCCATAAGGTGAACTTTTCTTTTTCTGTAGAAGAGGGACATGGAAAAGACTGACCTTATTTTGTCTGGGCAAAAGTGGTGCAATCAATTCTCCAAGATCCTGCTGTTTGTCCAGTCTGCACCAGGTCCTGGCAGCAGGTGTTGCACTGGGGCATCTCACCCAGTGGTCAGTGTTGTCGTAATCCAGATGGAGACATCCTGGTGTCTCATAATCTTCTTTGGAGACATTGGGTTACTGCTAGGATCTCGGAGTCTCTGTCTAATATAATAAGCTTTTTAACCATTATTTTAAATGCCATATTCTGCAGATCCCTGAAGTATGAAGGCTGCCTAGTTATGTCTGATTAGACAAACTTTGTTTCTCATTATTTGTTTTAAATTAGACTTTGAAAACATATACAGGGAACTAAATAAGGCTTCTTCCTGTAACTAATTATATCAGTACTTTAAAGATGACTGGCTAACTTGTATTTCCTCACAGTCTATAATAAGTTAGCATCTTTCAGAAGACTAGAATTCCATACTCTGTAAAGCTAATAAAGAAACTGAATTAGTCATTCCAAGGGTAAACACAGAACAAATTTATATCTAGCTGTTAATGCTGTTTCTTGCAAAGGCAAGGAACAGGTCCCAGGGTTAAATGGGAACAGGAGGGAGTCTAAGAGCTAGCATTGCCCTAGGGCAAACTGAGACTCAGGCCCACCTTCCTGCTGAACTATAGAACCCATCTTGGCAGGTGTGTACCAAGTTGACCTGGGAAAGCTTCTCTGGGCCCAACACAAGGATCTAAGGGTAAAAAAATTAACTCAAGTTGGGCAGTGAATACCTTTAATCCCAGCACTCAGGAAGCAGAGGCAGGCAGATCTCTGTGAGTTCGAGTCCAGCCTGGTCTACAAGAGCTAGGCTCCAGGACTGGCTCCAAAGCAACACAGAGAAACCCTGTCTTGGAAAAAAAAATTAACTCAAACACTTTACCTCTGCATGTTCTTTATTTTTCATGTGAGGGGAGAGAGTGAAGTGAAAGAGGACATGGAGGAGAAGAAGAAGTAGAGGGGGACGAATAAGGAGAAGAAAGAAGAAGGAGGATAAGGGGAAAAAGAAGAAGAAGAAGGGGTAAACTATTTCTACGAGGTTTCTAGTTTTTACAGACATAGTTGGAAAATTCAATAGGCAAGGACAATCATAATATGCATATCAAAATCACAAAAAGGGGGTAGGCAGAACCTGGAAAAGCAGTGCTCCAGAAGAGGTGACCTGACCCAGGGAAGGGCCAGAGTTCAAGGGGAAGTTCCTGACATTCCAAACCATTAGATAAAGTTACTAAACATCCCTGAATCCTGGATTCCCCCAGTCTCCTCATCTAATCTCTTTGGTGATAACCAGCTTTGGGAATGCCCATATTTGTTTGTTAGCAGTGGTGGTGCACGCTATCCTCTTGTTCAGTGCCTTCTTCTATAAAAATTTCTCTGTGGTCTGTTAGCAGGTAATTTTGTGGGACTGACTCTCTGTAAACTGACTGTTAGAACAAAGAGTGAATGCCATTGCTCCAAGGTTTCCTGATGTGGGGAATGGAACAAGGTCACTCAGCTGCCTGTGCAGAAGTCACACTGCTGAGGTGTTTTGGAAATGAATCCCATTTTGAAGGGAAGAATCATGGCTTCACAAGGTTTCCACAGATATTGTAATGATTGTTCTGTCTCTTTAAGAGACAAGCCACGCCCACTTCCTCCCCCTCCGCTGAGGCAGGCTGATCTTCAGATTCCAGCCTGAGCTCTCTCTCTTTTCCCAGCTTCTGCTTCTCTCTCCACCCTTCCCCTTCCCCCGCTTCTCTCTCTCTCCTCTCTCTCTCTGCTCTTCTCCCCTCCACCCTTCTCCCTCCATAACCCCCTGAATACATATCCAACTTTACTCTGCATGGCGTGCCTATCCATGTCTCTGTCTCTTGCCCGCCCACCATGTGTCTCCCTGCCTGAGACCAGCCACCGCTCAGGATTGGCAGCTGTCTCTGCCTGGGACTGGCTGCTATCAGTGCCCGCTGCCTGCTGCCACATGGCCTGCTACCACCACTTGGGGACTACAGCATTTCTGCTGCCTACTGCTGCTGGGAATCCTGCAGCATTTTTAATTTTTCCATTACAGATATGACAGCAACTTTTCCAAAGGACAAATGTTCCCTCAGCTCTGCAAAAGGGATTATTCCGTGTGGATGTGTATGAACACACTTCCCAGGGATCTGTCTATTTGTCTTTCAGCTGGGCATTTACTGTAGAGTCTTGTAGGCTCCAACACGAATATATGTATCTACATATATTCCTAAATATAATCTACTCAGTTGATATAATGCTCCCTCTATTATGGTTTTAGGGTTGACAGTCTGGCACTAGAAACCAATTGGTGTGCTCTTCCTTGGGGAGACCACCTCTCACATCCCAGCTTTCATTATACGGTTAAGGCCTCTTGGGCTTGTCTCCATATAGTTTGACTTGGCCATTGGTGTCATTCTTGTTCCGTTCACATTTAGGCAGACATGTTGGCAAGACATTATGGGTGTGACTTCTGATGTTACTAGAAGACATAGCCTCACAGCAAACTCCCTCACCCATGGCTCTTGCAGTCTTTCTACCCACTCTTTCCGCAATGTTACCTGAGCCTTAGGTGGGAGAGGAAACAAGTTTTTAATAAATAAAAACCTTGATGTCACTTTTTCCTTTCTTTTTTTCTAGCTCTAGGCAGGAGCCATCCAAGTGCTTGTGTGAAATTCTTTCATTCCAAGCCACCCTCACTGAAGTACAGTTCTCTGAACTTGTCACCGAGTGGTGTTTCACTGTCCTCTCTTCCCTCCGCTGAGTCCCCCTCGTTCAGCCTATGAGGCAGCTACTATCCAGAGAAGGTCTGCTGTGGCTGGTCCTGTTCCATTCAGTCCAGCAGGGCTGCTGTGTCCAGAACACAGGTGCCAGAAAAAAAAGCAGAGTGGTAAAGACAGTTTCATGACCCCAAGGAGCAAATGACTTCCAACTAATTAAAAAGGACAGAAATTAGGTCTAGAAAAGTGAAAGTTCAAGAAGGGGTCTGTAGTTGCTCTTTGGAGCTGAGAGCCTTTCCTTTGTGAAGACTGGCCACCTGTAAATCTGAGGAAAACCTCAGCCTTCCCAATATCCAGGTTCCTTCTTGAGACATTTCCGGCTGCTTTGTTACTTATTATTATTGTCTGTTGTTGTTGTTATTATCCTAGTTATTATTATTGTAGAACTAATCTATTTATAACAAAACACCAGCTATGATTCTTGGTTTCTCATTAGTTTTCCAAGACAAATTCTTCTTTAGAAAATTTATCAAATGCTTTTCAGTTCCTTACCCATAGGAAAGGGTCTTGATGGGTGCTGGATCTCTGCACAAGTATTTGTTGTATATCTAGTATAATATTGTCATTGGTTGACAGCATTTTTGAGTGCTTGCTTCATCCTAGGTATGACACACTTCACTTTAGCCTTCCAGATTCCCTTTGTAAAGGTTACTTCTGACTTTTAGATGACAAATCAGAGACCTGGCGAGAATATTGGCTGTGCTGTGTTTATATCTACAAAGTTAACCCATGTCATCTGTATTGTCCTCTCTAAGGCTTAGGGAACATTGTGGAAGAAGGGACAGAAAGAATGTAAGAGCCTGAAAACAAGAAGGAATATGAAATAACACCTTCTTTGCAAAACATGCCCAGAGCTATCACAGGCTCACAGGAGCCGCAGGTGCCTTTGGTGAGTCTGTACAGGAATGGACCAATCAACAGTCAGGCATGGATGGAGGAGGGACTCAGAGTGTAACCCTCATGGACCAATCAACAGTCAGGCATGGATGGAGGAGGGACTTAGAGTTATACCCCTTACTACTGAACTATTCATTTCTGGTAGATTCAATGAAGAGGGAAACATAGCCTTTAGTCATGTAACCCCTGATAACTCCACCGAACTCCAATGGATAGTCCCAATCCAGTGGTCACACAGGTGGCCCTGATTAAACTAAATGGGTCAAAAAACAAAACCAAACGTTGGGAATCTGAGAAAGGGATGGAGAGGGGTAGGGGGAAATAATAAATGGTACTGGGGAGAGCAATCAGAATCATTATATACATGCATGGACTAGCCATATAACTAGCTAATGCAGTAAAATATCTTTTAAAAATTAATAGACGGAGAAATAAAGAACCAGAATTGGAACCTAAGACATCGGCTTCAAAACTATGTTTTTCACTCGTCCCTTTTACTTCTTCTTCTTGAGTCAGGCCTCTTAAACATAAGCCCGAAGCCTGGCTAAACAGGAAACTCTCCAGCATGTGAAATGCAGATGTCTGGCTTGAGACAGTGCCAGTCAAGGCAGTGATGCTTGATGTTCAGTGAATAACACAGATGTATGCCAGTCAGAGCTGACACTGAGGACTGGGATTGGGGTGGGTTGGGGATTCCCTGGAAGGAGAGTGGGGAAGTCACATCTAGCATGTCCATGGAGTACAATGTTAACACTATAGGACAATCAAGAGCCTAAGCAAGAACTTAGGCAATCCACAAATTCAACTTGAATCTTTTCTGAGTACGGTTTCTTAGTCTCGTTCTCTAACACTAATGTTCTTAATGATTTCTTTTGGCAAAATGAAGTGTTGTCTCCCATGTTGGAGCATTTCCTAGTTTTTCTGGTCTCTGACTGCAGATCCCTGGGGTAGATGCCACATGTCTTGGCTTGCGCAAGCAGAACACCAGTGTTGTTTTATGTAGAGATATAAAGTGATGCCAACGATTAAAGGGGTGGAGACCTGAACATTGTTGAGACCTGTTTTGTCAATCATGACCGGAATGATGACATCTCAGGTCATCCTTATTCCTCATTCCTTCAGATGGAATATATCTAGATTTCTCGTCTCTTCGAAGTCATTTAGGAAGTCTGCAACACCCTGGTACTTAATAACATAGTTTTCCTATCGTAGGGCCCCTAAGGGAGAAAAACAATGCTAATCAAGTCTGAGTCATTGCTACTACTATATGAGAGGAAGGGAGAAAATCTATACTTTTGTTAACTACCACTCCCCCCCCACACACACAATGTGAGGGCAGAAAAGTTGCAAAATAAAAGGAGTGACATTTCTGAAGTTCTCGTGTTAACATTAATATCTGTCCTTGGGGTCCCAGATGGAGAGACAGATCTTCAGTGAAAGGGTATCTGGCTATCCTTCCGTTTGTCAGTTGCAGATGCTTGATGGAACCAGTCTTGGAGTCTGTAGGGGGGAAATGGAGTATGAAAGCAAAGTGAAAGAGGCCTAGGAAGGAAGCAAGCATGCCATTTCCTAATGAAGGTTTCATGCAAAGGGAATGATTCTTTTCACAGCTGAAAATGGAATCTTTAAATAAGATAAAATAAAAGGATGCTTCGGCTTGTTACAGACTCTGCGATGAAATACAGCTTTCCTAGCACTTTGTGACCCGTATCTCTGCCTGCTTTATGGGTGCTGCACCTCAAGGAACACACCCGTATTTTCTTCAGTCAGTGTCTGATGATGGATGTCAAAATACAGGCCATGTATTATGCATATAGCATTACCGATGCAAGGTGCTCACTTGTCAAGTTGAAGAAAGTCAAAAACGTCACATCCAGTGAATCTGCACAGCTGTCCCTTGCAATTTTCCATGCCTTTGAATGCAACTTCTGATGAAAACAGTTTATTTCTTCCCCTTCACTGTTCGAAGAAAAGAAAACAGCTAACATTTAAAATGCATGTGGTTATATGGTTGGCTGGAAAATAGACACATTCCAAAGTTTAGGAAGAATGAACACATTAACTCATTGAATGAAACTTGGTCTGTTTGAGGTACCGTAATACTCCAAAAAAGTGCAGTCAGGAAATGGATACTTTTTGGTTCCTTCTGAAAGTATAGCACTTGATAGGATATTTATATAAAGGAGAAGGAGAACAGAAAATAAGATTCTGCCCTTAAAAGTCTCTGGCCCGTTGTGCTTATATGAGCCTCTGAAAGGATAGGACAGCTGTTGAGCAGCAGACATCCCCAAATGCCTGAATCAGCCCAGCCTTGTCCCGTTACTAAGTAGTGACTGTAAAATGTGATCCTATGATCACTTTGGAGTTTTGATTTGGAAACCATGCAAGTATCTTTGTACCTTTAAGCCCTTCATTTTTTTGGCAGGCCCATATAGAGATGAGAAACCAAAGAATCAGGCATAGCGGTAAGCACTTTTAATCCCAGCACTCAGGAGGCAGAGGCAGGAAGATCTTTGTGAGTTCAAAGTCAGCCAGGTTTACCGAGTGAACTCAGACTAACCATGGCTACATAGTAGTAAAGACCTTATCTCCAAAACTATTTTTTTAATTAAATAAAATAAAAATTAAAACAAACCAAAGTAAATGATAGTACAGAGCTGACAGATCGGGTTACTGTGTGCTTCAGTTGGAAAACAACTTTTTGAGCAATGCAGGGATGAGGCCAAGAGCTTTCGTGTCTCTGTGTCTTTGTCTGCATCCTTAACAAGGTACCCAGTGGGCTTGGCTGGAGGGAAGTCTCAGCTTTACTAAACTTGACATTTCCAGCCTTGCCTTTTTCATAAATCTCATGATTTCTTGATAGTGCTAGGTTGGTTATCTCAGGAATTCAAGGCTAGTTTTATTATTCAGTTCAGACAGTATCAGCAAGTGACTTTTGTATTCAATAGGTGTTTAGCCTAGTTGGAAGGGGGATATCATAGGTCTAGGAACTGCAAGCATATGAAAAAATGTGTAGGGGGAATCAAATGAGTTATCTTCCTATGCATTTCATTTTAAGACCAAGGAACAATTGCTGAAAGCCTCCAGGCAGATTTACTCTCACGTCTCACAAGCCAGAACCATTTCAAATCTTAGGCCTAAGTTCCTTGTGAGCAGAAATGCAGTGAGCTAGCAAAAGAGAACAGTCAGAATGAGTTTAGATAGGCTGCGGTAACAACACACAAACGCAGTTCCAGTGATTTACAAGGGTACATCACTGTTTCTTACTCAGAGTTTTCTGGGTCAGGACAGCTGCTTGCGACTGCTGTTCTGACCCCACCTCCATAGTGATTCATGTCTTCATAGTAGATGTGCTTTGGGAAGAGAAGGAGGAGACAGAGTCTTATGCCAGATGTGATGTGTGTTTCTTTGCTCACTTTTCATGAGCAAGAGCACTTTGTATGTGACCATAGTTCTGATTACCTAGGACAACTAGACACAGTGGTAACTACTTGGTCGGAGAGGGAGAACTACAAGTAGAATGAATGTTTCCTGATAAGATCTGGATTTTTAGGAAGGTGTCAGAGAAAGTTAAAACTTTCTTCAAGTGTGTCTCCTATAATGTCCAAAAAAAAAAAAACCTCAGAATTTATTCTGTGTTAGTTGGTGACCTATCACTACATTGTGAGGGTTCTGTGGTTTTATCATTTCCAGATTTTCTACTTCTCTGAATTTCTCCCCACTAGGATTCACACCTCCTGGAATGGACCGGTCATCTCCTGACAACAGCCCAGTGCACGGGATGCTGCGCCAGCCGTCCATCACAACAGGAGTCAACATCCCCATCATCACAGAACTCGGTAGGGAGTTCTTGTCAGCTCAGTGGGTGGGTGCTTTTGTCTCTCAGACCATGAAGATTATAAGGAGGCTGGCCTGTCCTTTAGTCCTTTGGTCATCATGGGTTTGGGGCAGAGTGGCAAAGGTAAGGTATGAGTAGAGATACACAGATTATTTGAAGGACAAACTGTTCTATCTTTCCCAGGAGAGAAATAGACAGTTTCCTTCCTTCTTGCCACTGTTTTCAAAGGAGCATGAGAATGACTTTGAAATTGGGGCATCCATTTAGGAACGGGGAAGAAAGGAGGCAAGGGCTCTTCTGATGACTTCTTCCCGAAGGTGCCTCTTCTGAGTGTTCTATTTCAAAGGCTCCTGTAGTTGAAACCCTGCTCAGAACCTCAGGACTAAGTCGATCCCACCTGAGAACGGATCCCCTGTGAGAACTCAGTCAAATATTTGTTTGCTCTACTATGTAGCAACTCCACCCAGCTGAGATTCTCACCAAAGGTCATTTTCAAAAAATGGCCAAAATATGACTGAAGGGCACAGGGTTTGAATGCTATAATCTATAGCTAATAAAACCCTACTCCTGACCTGTCTGTGCTATTCTCTGGTACCCTATACGAAGTTATAAAACCACTGAATGGCCCTTCCCCTCACAGTACACTGTTGTCCAGGTGGCTTAGCTTGAGAATGCATCCCCTATTGTTCCCTCACTCTTTCTTCCTTTTTTTTTCTGTATTTCCCTCCACTCCCTTTCCCTCACCCTTAAATGCCTTATCCAATTAGCTAAGCCAGGCAAGTTGCCTTTGGTATCAGTCAATCAGGAAAAAAACAGTGGGACGCACATTCTAATGATAACGGAGTTGGGTAAGAAGTGCTTGTCTTCTTGACATCAGTATTTTCTTTTGTTCTGATCTTGGTGTTTCCAACTCTCATTGGTTTTCTCCCCCTTCATTTTGCTGGCTGTAACAGAAAGGCTACCCCATGGCACTGCTTTGAATGCGTTTTATTTGCGGCTCTGGTTGGAATCGACTGTCTTGTTCTGGCCTTTCCTTAATGATTTTCCCCACAGCCTCGGTAAACCTTTGATCACACCCATCTGACCTGGCAGGGCCTTGCAAGGCATCTCCGCTCTGTTTCATTTTCTGTGGCCCAAGCCTCTCTCTCCCTCTCTTTTAAATCCCACATGTGCCCCCTCTCCCCCGCCTCCGCCCTATATTCTGCTTCCAACATGCTGTCAGTTTGACTGACATGTCTTCACAGCTCTCAGAGGAAGTCAAAGAAAAAATATAAAAATTTTAAGATAAGAAATTCTAGACCATGCCTTCCCTCCAGCTCTTTATTTTTCTTTATTCTGACTTTATTTGCCTACCCACCACCCCCACTAGGCCCTTTCTCAGAAGTTCTGCTTCTGAAGCCATAAAAAGCAGCTGGTTCCCAGGGGATCTTTTCTTACCAAAGCGAGATTCCAAGAAGGGTGCAGAACAGGTTGGGGACCCCTACCTTTTGACCCTCACCCTGATGATCCAAAGCCTCCCTGGGAGAGTCACAGTGGATTTATCTAGAAGATAACGGCTCCTGGTCATGCCTGCATTTGTCAGCCCCTTCCATGGTTCCCCATGACTTGGTTAATAACCCACAAAGGGCGCCCATCAGCAGGAGGTTTCAGCACTGGAGATTGATCTTCTAAATAGACATAGCAAAGGGCTCCTCAGCAGAGATGTGGGAGGAGGGGTGGGGAGCATCTGCCTTCACTTGACTCACAGATGAAATGAACACTCCATTTTCTTGGCCCCAAAATATATTTCAAAATAAGAGAGGAAGCTTTTAAGCCAGTAATCTTGCTTGTGAGATGTCTAGAAACGAAGGAATAAATTGTCCACCATGCAACCCTGCATGGTTGTTAGACAGAGCTATTTATCAGGACAAATTCACTCAGGTCAAGGAGTATCACACTGTTGCAGACAATAGGAGAGGTATCTTTTTCATGTTTAGCATTGTTGGTAAAAGCCTGGATTTCCCCATTCTTCTACTTAGAACCATAGGACCATAAAAGACCAAGGAAGCTCATGTGCCCCAGATCACTGATGGAAAATTCACTGATGGGGAGCATCTCTGGTACAGATAGCTACAGCGGCTTTCCGAAAACACCCATACCAAGGCTTTTATTTTACATATGGAATCCGTGGATTAACTAACTAGAGTATCCTGAATTTTATTAGTGTAAAAGGAGAACAAAAAGCTTGGTGCTCCAGGTACAAGGCAGAAATTTGGTTATCAAGTCCCCGAACACTCTCACACACCAGACTTTACCCCCTCACGCCTAGCATTAGGCCCCGTCTTCTTTCTGCTCTTAAGGTTAGTGTCTCTAGTAGCCACACCACTGTCCTCACACCACTGCTCCTCCCTCTTCACCCCTGCAAATACTCGCCATCTGCCACTTGCCCTGCCATGTGTGATGTACGGTATTGCTCCAGCCACATGCCCCTTAAAACTCACAGAGACAGAACTGGAGAGATGGGCCTGGGGCAAGTGCTTGCTGTGCTATCATGAGGACCTGAGAGCCAATCCCCAGCATGCACATTTAAGCTGAGCATGGCAATGTGCTTCTTGTAATTCCAGCCCATGAGGACAGAGCTGGAAGGATCCCTGAGACTTGCTGGCCAGGTGGTCTAGCAGAATCTGCGAGCTCCAGATTAAGTTGGCAGACCCAGTCTCAAACAATAATATGGAAAATGATTGAGAAAAACAACTCATGTTAATCTTTACCTTCCACACACACCTGTACATGAACACATACATCCATGAGCTCATACATACATGAACACATACAAAGACCCAGAGGCAACCAAGGCCAAACACATTTTAAGACCGTAGTATATTTCAGTCCTCATCTGTCCTGAGACTCTCATGGCAGAGGATCCTGAAGTTTCCATGATAAAGAACTTTGTAGCTGCTTAACTCACTGTTTCCCAGCTATATTTAATCACGTGCATTATCGGGCAATGCTCTTGTCAACTCTTATTAGCCATGTAGTTGCTACTCTGGGAAGTAGGCATGGGGACTTCCTAAGACTGGGCATCCCAGAACAACAGGTAAGCTTTCCACTGAAACTTGCTCTTGCCTTGATACCTTCCAATAGCCTACACTGTTAGATCACTCAAGTCCACAGTTGTTGCTCTGACTTGGGCCACACTAATAACATAGCACCATTTCTTTCTCATCTCCTTGTGAAGAGGGAAGGGATGCTGCTCCAGTAGGAATTATGGTACAAGCAGCATTAGCTGCTGCTGTGAATAAATGAAACCATAGTCTGATGCGTGTACTCTTCTAGCTGACATTTTCTGGTTCTGAGGACAGAAATACTGTGGCCCTCACAACATCCTTTCAGAATACCAAAAGACAAAATTATTGATTTAGGATTGGCTGAGTTAGTAGAGTACTTGCCCTGGGTTCAGTCCCTAGCACTTCATCAATTGGGTGTGGTAGTTCACACCCAGAATCCCTACACTGCAAAGGTGGAGAAGGATCAGAAGTTTCTCGAACCTTCCACTTTGTAGTGAGTTTGAAGCCAACCTAGGATATAAGAGGCGCCTTCTAGAGAGAGAAAGAGAAGAGACAGAGAGAAGAAAAAGATAAGGCAAAATTTCAACAAACATGATTTTTAAAATCTTAAAAAATATTTATTTCTCTTGTATGTATACGAGTGTTTGTCTACACACACACATGTGCATGTGTATGTATGTCCCTCTTGTGGATACAGAGGACAGAATTGTATGTTGGGTTCCCTGGAGCTACAGTTACAGGTGGGCTATGGTGCTAAGAAGCTAACACAAGTCCTCTGTAAGAACAGCAAGTACTCTTATCACTGAGCCATCTATCCAGTGCCCACTTTAGAAAGCTTAATCCACTTTATCTATAATTCTAGAGCGATAGAATTTTTCCACAGCATACCCTGGGTCCTAGAGCAGACTCATCAAGTCTGGTCTCCTAGGAGTCTCTGAGCTATCTCCTGAGAGACTGCATGATTTCCCCACTTTGCAGCAAGAGCAGCACAGCTGTGGGAGCATGAAATGCTTCGCCAAAGAAGTTGGTGACAAACCAGACTTGGGACTTTCGCACACTGTCCTGCATTTCTCTTGCCACTGAGGCAACTGGGACCCAAACGTCATCAAATCTGGAAAAGATTTCCCTTCATTAGAGTCATTTTCCAGGGGTGGGGGGATATGTTGTCATTTAAAATAATTCCACACCTAGCTTTTAATCCTATTATCATTTATTCTGACTCATGCAATAAACAAGGTTGTTTTTTTTTAAGGAAAATTGTCAAGAAAGTTCCTTTAAAAAATTAAAACAATAACTCTAGGAAGAGAATTAGCAGCAGATAAATTCCGAAAGACATCAGAGCTAGGAAACCTCATCTGTTCTCTCCCTAAAACCATCTTAATTATTCCAGAAATCACAAGTGTGCTCTCTCCAGCTCCCCACACTTCCCCTTATTACTTTCACTGCAAAATTGATTATGTCTGAAGCCAAGATAGGAATAGAAGCCCATTTCTCATTTAATTTTTTATAAGTTAAAGACATTAGAAGGACACCACTCATCAGTCTGTGGGTGCACGTAGAAATCTTTAGGGGCTCTTCAGATGACAGGGAAAGAAGGCATCTTGCCATGACCATGTCTTCTAGAACACGAGGAAGACAGGGCTGTTTACAATGGGAAAGAGAGAGTGTGTGTAGCCTTGCAGAGAAAGTTGAAAAACAGCCAGTGGCAGCCAGGAGCCATTCCTGAGTGTTTAGTCGGACCTATTGGGTATGGGTGTGGGTTCAGAGGCCAGGCAC
Organism: Ondatra zibethicus; assembly: GCA_004026605.1. Classification (NCBI taxonomy): domain Eukaryota; kingdom Metazoa; phylum Chordata; class Mammalia; order Rodentia; family Cricetidae; genus Ondatra; species Ondatra zibethicus. Next base: position 126,511 of record PVIU01002273.1, read on the forward strand.
ACCAGGTACTACCCAGGTCCATCCTTGGGGCTAGCTGTGGGTCCTTCCTGAGGGTAAATTTCTTGCCATTTACCCTTGCTGTGTTTCTGGTCTGTTGCTTTTCCTTCTGAATAAGTTGCTTTCTTTTCTTTGTGGCTAACTTTACCATTCTAGCATGGCTATTCATCATTGAATGATGTCCATCTATCAAAGGATTTGGCTACCAAAAAATGCCCTTGGGTATTTCTTGGTCATGATTCTAAAACTGTAACAAGGACTGGTCAGTGCCATCAACTTGCCAGTCCTTAGCAGTTGCCATGGAGCAAGCCCGCTTGATCTCATTGCTCTCAGGGTCTTAGAAGTTAAAACAGTCCTTCTGCAGGAGCAGGCCACTCCTCGCCAACCCCAAGATCCATCAACAGCTTCGCCATGCTTGTTTCTTTGGCAGTAACTTCAGTGTCTCTAAGCCAGTCACTTAGTGTCTCACTGGCATCACTGATGCACTTGTAGTGTTCAGTGCTAACTCTTATTTTATGCCTTTTCTAGTGAATGATACTAATGTTCAGTTTTTGGACCAAGACGATGATGATGACCCTGATACGGAGCTGTACCTCACGCAGCCCTTTGCATGTGGGACAGCATTTGCCGTCAGTGTCCTGGACTCGCTCATGAGCGCGGTGAGTTGTCTAGCTTCTTCCTCTCCTCTCAAGGATGGGATACACACCCATGTACCATCTCCAAGACCAGGAGACATTGGCAGATGCTTGAGCTGTGCACGGAGAGTAGCAGAAGCTCATGAACCTTTCTCTCTGAAAAGGATACCAATATATATCAATCACTCAAATAAATACTGATTATAAATTCCTCACAGTACAGGGAAAACTGTGACCTGGTTTGGAGGATTACAAAAGCACTCCTTAAGGAAACAAAGATTTCATAACAAGATATGAGACTGTCTCAAGGAAGACAAAGGAAGCCGAACCACAATGAGGAAGGGATAGGGAAGACATTGAAAACCGTTTTTCATGGTTTGAATCTTTGGACTTAATGCTGAAGAATAATGTGGTCAGGTTTGTGTCTGAAAGCAGTTGTCTTATTTGGTAGGTAGAGATGGCTGAGACTGGCAAGATTGGGCGGGAGAGGGGACAGTGATGTCTTCGTAAGTATTTCTTATATTTTTGGTTGTGAGCCTAGCCTTCTAGCCCCGTAAGCATTTCTTCCAGCTGAAGAGAGAGTAGTGTAACATGAGGGCCTGCTTGTTGGGGTTTCTGTCCTGTCCAGTTCCCACAGCCGGCAAGGTCCCAAAGAAAATCACACCAGAGAGTCTATGTTAGGTTATAAACTGGTTGGCCCATTAGCTCAGGCTTCTTATTAGCTCTTGTAATTTATATAGCCCATTATTCTTATCTATGTCAGCCACATGGCTCAGTACCTTTTTCAGTGGGGCAGGTCACATCCTGCTTCTTCGGTGGTCTGGGCAGGAGTGGGGAAAGAGCTTCCTTCTTCCCAGAATACTCCTGTTCTTCTGACCCCACCTTTACTTCCTGTCTGGTTTTCCTACCTATACTTCCTGCCTGGCCAATCAGCGTTTATTTAAAACATGATTGACAGGATACAGACAATTTTCCTGCACCAGAGTAGTACTGATGGTGATGGGGGGAAGGGGTAGGGCTGGGCTCGAGTAGTCCCTGGTAAACTTGGAAACATTCTGGAATAGCCCAAGTGTGAACAGAACATAGAAAAGACAGTCTGCTAAGGGTGACACCAAAGCCTGTCACTAAAAAAGTAGGCCATGGATGAGGACCAGGCATGGAACTCTCCTTTGCTGAAGGGCAGGGACAATGACGGATGGTAAAGAAAGGGAATTATTGACTGAGACATCAAAAGCAGTGCTATTTTGTTTAGTAACTTGATGCGTATTAAGTAACAATTAAAGAGTGGACTCCAGCATAGTGGCATCACCATTCGCTGCAGCAGACAGCAGCAGTCATTTTGAATGGGCCACAGCAGGTACTAGAAATCGTTCCCCATGGGGTCTTTATTTATACAATATGCACTTCATTTTGAAATAGTCAAATTCACAATTTTTGAAAATGGAGTTGTAGGCTGGATAAAAATCGGCCTTTGTAGAACCCATGGAAGAGAGTTTTATTGAGCACCTTAAACTATGAGCAGAATTTAGAGGCTGTTTTTCCATACATGCATTTTTCACATTGCCTAAGAAGATTTTTCTCTTGATTATGTTAAATAGCTTATGTGCTAATTATGCATTATTATCATATGTTCATTAAAGATAATCCCAGAAGGATTACTGTGTGAGCAAAGATGAAGACATGGGGCTTTTAGAGATGAATTGAGGTTATTCTACATTACTGAATGTAGTACAAATGTAAGCATATCTTAGTGAAATGTCAGAAATATGATTTTAAAAATAATTATGAAATAAAATTCATCTGAATTAAGGTTGACTGGTGGCTTTCCAAGGCAATAAGAAGAGTCAGTGGGTCCTAGAGCAGGGCCCTCTTGGTTTCCTGGAATGCTGTGACTGACTGTAGGCTCGCAATATTGGCTCAGTTTATACAAACTCTTGCACAGGCTGGCAAGACCAGTAGAGGCTACATAGTTATGTTCAGTGAAGCACCAGATTCTTCATAGGAAGCTGGATCGTGTCTCTTTAGAAATGCCACTTTAATTCTGACCCTAATTCCAGCATCCCAGGAGTCTACTCTTACTAAAAACAAGTAAACTATTTATAGATTTATTTCAGAACTACAAAATACTCTAAGGTTGTTTTAAAAACTTAAACTTAAAGCATTTTTATACACAGACAGTGTGCTCCAAGTAGGACCAGATGAATCATTTTTAAAGTGTATGTTTCATACATTACTGAGAATTTTGAAATAATGAAGCCAGTGCTAATTCTAAGTGATGCAATTGAAACTTTACATAGTCAAAGGGACACATGACCAACAGCATGGGGGTCGGGTATATACGTGGAGGCAGGGCACATCTCGGGATGAGTCACAAGGCTAACCATTGATAGCATCATTAGAGAGTCAGTTCTCAGAAACTCAAATAAATCAAAATGAAATGATTTTTAATAACTAGTTTCAAAGGTCATCTCTAAACTCTTTTGATAACAAACTGAAGTGTTTGGGACAAAGTGGCTTGGAGTATGTGGATGCCATTGCCTGAAAGCAATTTCTTCCTTCTGCATTCTAGCCCAGAGGAACCTAGTACTGTTCCTCATATTTATCAGCGGTAGCATTTGAGTAGTTATTGAGGACCTGGAACTGTGTGATGCACCTCAGCGATGCAGTCTGATCTTTCAGACCATAGTGTGAACAAATATGATTTAAACATTGGGGCAAGGCATAGTAACAGTGCCTTTTCAAGTCACAAATCGAAATCCCAGCCGGATCATTCCAGACCTTGCTCTATTGTCTAGGATGAAAAACCTCCAGTTGAAGTCTGGCTCAACAAATCTACTTAGATCCAGACCTTTTTTTGATTTTTGGTGATTTCTTTGTATTCCACCCCCAACTTCATTTATGAAAATTTTAAATCAGTCAAAAATACCAAAGCAGTACCTAGGAAGTACTAGAAGGAGGCAGCTCCAAATGGTAAGAGCAGAGGTAATAATCGGTGCTGGCAGCCATCTACGGCCCCTTCCCAAAACCTGCACAAATCACTCTGGATGCCAGTGATTCCCCCTATTCTAGCACTGCCCAGCAAGTTACCATTTATTCAGGAGTGAATGTTCTCTGAATATTGGCTATCATCACTCAATTCCTCCTGGCTTACTACTTTGCTAAAAGAATACTGTTTTCATTCTTCGTTGACCTTTTTGGAATTGGTAGAGCTGTATCAGACACAATTATGTGGCTTCATCCAACAGATCAACAACAGAAACCCATGGTGGGAGGAATAATTATCCTTGTACATGTGTACCTCTAAGAGGAAGGGTTCAATTCAGAAAGAAAATTTTCAGAATAATCCTAGATTGCTGCTCTCTCTCTCTCTCTTCCTCTCCCTCCTCCCACACACCTATACACACAAAATGAAAGGAAGCTTGTCTGGTTTTAGAGCTATGTGTGAATCTTCAGATTTTTTTCACTCAGTTTCACTTCTTCCAAACCCCAATTCCAGCTTAACTTCCACTTATGCACCTGGAATAAGAAAATACAACATTGACTCCCTAGTCTGGTTTCCTGGCTATGGTCCCTGAATCTCTCTGGGCCTCATTTTTGTCATCTTTAAAATGGAATAATAATCACACATGTACCTTAACTTGTCCTTATGAGACTGTGGTCATGGTTAAAAGTGGTGGTGAAGTATTTAGAATATGACCAGTTCTCTAAAGCTGTATTATAGTTATTGTTTTTAATCAGTTATTGGTCACCTACCAAATGACAGACATTGTTCTCCACACTACAGATTCAGGATAGAGAAGTGAACCATGGACCATGACATCCGATTGTTTAAATTTTCTTTCTGCTTGATAATCTAGAGGTAAAAATTGTAGGGGGAGGATAAATAATGTCAAATAAGAAAATCAGATCCTAAACATGTGAAGCACTTGGGCCAGTGTGGTGCAGGGTCATCAGGGAGAACAGAAGCTTCTGGTTCTGACACCACCAGCCCTTTGTTTATGTTTTCCATCGTCTGGGAATCAGTTGAGACCAACTTAAGTGTGATGTGAACAACTCCTTGTGCACATGTGACAGCAGAACCATAGACTTCCTATTTACATGCACATATGTGTGTGTGTGTATGAATGTGTCTGCTTACTCATCATCTCTCCTGCACGCATGCATGCATGCACACATACTCTAGAGATTTAAGACTCGGGAGCTATGTTGATGGATGAGTCAGAAGTCTGCAGGAAGAACGTTTCTGTGCTTTCATGTCTCATGAACTGGCCTCAGTGTCAGAAATAACTAGATTTGTATTACCAAGACTGGAATCATGGGTCCACCTGCCTTTCTGTCTATATTATAACTTCCTGAAGGGTCAAACCCTGGGTGAGCCTTATGTTTAAGGCTGAACTCTCAGCCCAGGTTAATCCAGTGCCACTCCAAAGATGCCAGCAATTTATGCTCATGACTCATCTCTTATACTCCACCCAAGAGCCCCCATTTCTCCTTCTCACAAGCATCCAGACCGTCCACAGGCACAGCCAAGGCAGATGGAGTAGCAGCAGTGTTGTCTGAGCAGCAAACAGCGGGATGTTGTGCTGGACCCAAGAACACACTCCTTGCTGCTGCACCAGCAAGGCAGATCCAGGAGAAAATAACTGAAATAGTTCTCATTGCTCATGAGAGAAAAATACTAAAAATAAAAATCCACACCATGAAAACTAGCAAATATAAAAAATGGCAGCTATGACATGGAAAATGACAATTTTAGTGCAATTATAGACGAAAGGCAGAGTGCCATTAAAGTTAAGGCAATGTTATTAAAAGATGTGTTAATTTTCAGTTAAATTTTCTATAAAAGACCAATTAGTTTAAAAGACTTGACAGCATTAGCTGTGAAACATAAGCTCCAGTAATTATACTTTAAAAAAAAATAGAAAGAGGAAGATGAGCAAGTGAGGTGGGACGGCCCAGCACGCATGAGGCTAGGTGGCGCTGCAGATTCAATTTCCTGGTCCTTATTCCAGCCCTTCAAGGTTTTGCTGTGTGTCCTTCCAGGACCCAAGAATCACCGGATGCTAGAAGGCAAGAGCCCTCACACATGTTTGAGGGCAGTCCTCCTTATTAGAGATGAGAACACAGAAGTAGAGAGAGGGGGCATTTTCTAAATTGGCTTCATTGGCCGTTCTTTTTAATAAGCTACAATTCACTGAGTACTAGTTGAATATGGGAAATTACACTAGTTCTCTTGTTTAAAACTAGTCCATAAATGTGTGTTTTGCTTACCCGCTCCCGTTATGTAGATGAGGGGTCCACACCGTAGAAAACCTTGGCAATGTTTCCATTATCCTAGCTATTGAGAAACCAAGAAAGGATGAAAGACAATACCATTGAACAGGGTGAGATGGTAGAGAGGCAGAGGCACTTACTGCTAAACATAATGACCTGAATTTGATCCCTAAGACTCACATGGGGGAGAGAATCAACTACCCCAAGTTTTCTCTGCCCTCCATAGGCACACACCGTAGCACACCCCCTATGCACATGTAAATATGATAAAAATCTAAACACCCATACTCAGGATATCAGCTTTCTGTACTACAGAGAAAACCTTCCCTGATAAAATGTTGGGACACTTGCCTTCACAGGGAGGAGTGGACCCTGCATTCTTTAGACTGCACAGGTGTCCTGATTTCAGGCACCAAATAGACCTCTAACTCATCCCTCTTGCTGCCCACCACTAAAGTGACCCGGGATGTCTGTGGACGAGTCCTTTCAGTCCACAGGTGTCATGCAGGAGTCCCTCATAAGGCTCCCAGTACCACAGCCGTGGAGTTGGAGGTGAGGTATGGGATGTCTGGAGGCTTATGAGTGTGCAAGACAAAGGTTCATGCATGCACTTTAGAATCTCACTTCACAGTCTGTAGATCCTCAACGCCAGAATTTTCATTAATCTACAAAATAATTGTGCACTCTGGTTACTTTACCTTCAGCAAGAATAGTATTTCATAATTGATATTTGGAGTCCCCAGTGCCCGTTTTGCACCATGATGCTGAAACGGCCCCTTCCTCCACACAAAAGCCTGGAATAGCCATTGATCAAAGACTTCCGAATGTTCAAACACCTAGGAAACCCTGTCTCCTACTTTCAAGTTGAACCACTCATGGACAGTTTTAAGGCACTGTCTGGATTGCATTCAGAAGGAGACCACACCAAGGCCAGGGATTATTGGTACTCAATAAGTACCAGTGTTTTCTGTATAAATCATTTCAGTACTGAAAGGGATACATGTCGAGAGAAAATCCTAACAATTTAACAAAACCGTGTCCTTCCATCTTGTCCTTATCTGTGTATTACAACTCTATCATAATCTTTGTTTATAATAAACAAGCTTCAGTTTCACAAGAAAAAGATAGTCATGTTCCTTTTGGAAAATTTTAGGAATCACAAGAATGTAGAAAAATATTTAAGTGATCCATATTCCCAAGACTGAATAAAAGTGTTTAATATTTTGGTATATGCCTTTAATAACTATATATATATATAGGTATGTGTATATAAAGTATATATATATAAAGTAATATATTACTTATAGATGACAGATAGATAGATAGATAGATAGATAGATAGATAGATAGATAGATGATAGATAATAGATGGATAGATAGAGCTACCAGTTTTAAATCTTGGTTAATTCTTTTTAGTTAATATTGTGTCAAGAGAATTTAGCATGTTATATTTTTTTAATGTCATGATTTGCGAAACTTCCCATAGGATTTAATGACAATCTTTTCTTGGATATGCCGCAAACTTTTACTATATTGTAGGATAGTTGTAAAACATTTTGTTATAATAACAGCTATGGGTCTTAGCTTTCAGTCACTATGGTAGATAACTATCTGAAATAATAGACTTGGGTAAAGAACTGGTTGATTTCGACTCATGCTTTTGGAGGTTTCAGTTTGTGGCCTATAGGTCTGGCTGCTTTGGGCTTTGGTTGAGTCAGCACATTATGGTCTGTGGTGGAGTGGGGTGAAACTGCTGACCTCACGGTTCTGAAAGCCATGCCAGGAGGAAGAGGCCAAATCCCCACAATCCTCTGTGTGGATGTGCTCTCAGAGACCAGAGGACTTCTCTCCAACCCCACCTGGGAAGGGCTCCCACCTCTCAATAGCACCAAGCTGGAGACCCACCTTCACACATGAACCTTCAGAGGCTGTTCTAGAGAAAACCTGGATCACCCAGAGTTAAGCATTTTGTACATGAATCTTGCAATGAGTAACAATGTATTTCTTTGAGGTAATCTTACTGGGATTTGAGCAAATATGAGCACCTGTAAAGCTCATGGTCATTTTCCTGATTATTTCCCAAGAGCAGGTGTGGCCATAGACTCCCATTGTGGGTGTACACATGTCATCTCATGTGCTGAGGAGCTTTGTGTTGCCATCTTCCTAGGAGGACCTTTGACTATATTTGTGTATATATTTGAATGTATACATTTTAATTTGTAGGTAGTCATATACATATTTATTGATTTCTTCTAATAATCTCAGTTTTTATCCTTAAAGGCTTTTTTTTCTGTATAAAGAACCATCAAAAAGAGATGAATAATTTAGCTGTGATCTTAATTTAATTTTTAAATGATACTTCCTTTCTTAGAATTTAAAATAAGTGTGAATGTATGCAATAAATGAAATAGAAAATTTTCATTTTAAGAATTAATTTTTTTCAAAATGTAGAAATATCTATCAGTTGGGTTATATGTTTTTTGCATGATTTTTTGAATCCTAGTACTTTTTAGATTCACCTTAAAATTTTTTATCTACCTGTATTCTTTTTTTTCCTTTCTTTTCTTTGTTTTTGTTGTTTTGTTTTGGGACAAGGTTTCTCTGTGTAACAGCCCTAGCTGTCCTGGAACTAGCTCTTGTAGACCAGGCTGGCTTCGAGCTTACAGCAATCTCTCTGCCTCTACCTCCCAAGTGCTAGGATTAAAGGCGTGCACCACCACTGCCTGGCTTCACCTGTATTTTTTTTTTTTTACCACGCCACCTTTATCTGAAAGCCTGTTACTATGTGTACAATGTATATTGCATGAGTGTATCATTATTTATTCAGTCAGTATTATACTGCTAGAAGAAGTTTTCAGATAGCCAGTTTCTCCCAGATCCATTTGTGGAGAAAACATCTTTATCCAGTGATGTGTGATGCTTCCTGAACTGTATCAGCTAACCCTGTCTATAACCCTGCCTTTGCGCCTCTTAGCAGCTATAGACTCAGGGAAAGCTATTTGCCTTAGTGACTGTAACTCTGAAATAACTAAAGGTGTCACATAAACAAATGAACACTTCTGGATCCCAATGAAATTAATTAAAATAAAACAGTGACAATGTTTATTTATTAATCCAGTCCCATATCTTAATATTTATAAGTGCTGGACGAACTATGAATTTGGCATGCCATTCTTGTTGATATAATTTCTAATACTATCTATAGTGGTTAGAAAATCTTCAAAGTTTACTGTAATATTTGAGAGGAAAATATCATAATGCTCTTCCCAAGAGTCACTTAATATAATTGTATCCAGTTGTTGTCTTGAAGCCCATGTGGAACCTACAGTTAAGTGCAGATCAAATTTAGTTTACTGGGAAAGATGATAAATAGCTACGTTATTGTTATAAGACACAGAGATTGTCTTTTCACCTAACACTCTGTTTCTCTGCCAATGATTTTCACTGTAGTCTATCCTCTAAAGCAAAGTCAATTCTTCCTAAAAGATTTACTTATTGTGAGGTGGGGGTGATCAAAACCCAACTTAGGCTCTGTGAGGAGTCCTTTAACTGTTGAGCAATTCTTTCAGTCCACACAAATCTATTTTGATGCATGCCCAGTGGCTGGTATTAAAGAGAACTTCCAGAATATTGGTATTAATTATTTTATTTGACTTGCATGGCATTCTCCTTCTAACTTCTGACTTTGGTGGTGGGGTTATAGTCATCATCGGGCTATTTTTTCAAGGCATTACTTTTAGACTCATTAATTCATTAAATACCCTCTTGTTTCATTGTTTCATGGCTTCATGTTTCAGTTTGCTTCTATCTTAGGAAAACATAGAAAAAACTTATAGCTTTATTCATTACAATTATTTTGTCTTTAATCTGCTTGTAAATTTTTAGGCTTATTCATGACAAGTTTGCATGCCATATTCAAATATCGCTTAATTTGAAATAGTCCCTATCGTAAGCTTCTTTTCCATCTTGATCAATATATTTAGAGGCTCCCTTGAAACAATGGGAATTTACTATTGTATCTCTCTCATTTGACCCATAAAAAGTTGGAGCTCTTTTGTGAATGTTAGCTAGCATCACTATAAACAGTATATTTTAGAAATTTTCCTAAAATAAATTCTGTTGACTTATTTATTCCATATAAAATACTAATTTGGCATTAATTTTGTTTTTTGATAGATCTGAAAATCTTTGTCATTTTATAAATTCTTTAGCTCATTGTGTTCAGTTATACATATAACCGTGTCTATAATCCTCTACCATTCTTTTAGTTTTTACTTGATTCTATGATTACTTTTTGTCATTTCTCTTTTGGTATATAGATTAAAATTTAAATGCTTATTATGTCTAGTGATGCTTAAACTTGTGAATATTCAGTTCTATTTTAGCTCTAGTTAGTGTTTAACAGCCCCTTCTATAAATATACCCAAAATCTCTATTATCATTATCTAGAAAACTTTGTCATCTCTTGGTTTCTCCCTTATACAACTTATTTTAATGTCATTATTTCGTTTCTCAACCCTCATATCTCATTTTTCTGACTTTAAAATCCATTCTAATGATAATGTACTAATAGATGATTTTTATGTTATTATTTTTCTTTTCAGAATTAATTTTGATAAGTATTCACATCTGCCCGTGTGTGTGTATCCTTGTGAGTAAGGGCAATCAACACCATTTATCTTCTATTACTTTTCACTTTAGTTTTTGAGACAGAATCTCACACTGAACCTGGACCTCAAGGATTTCCCAAGATTGGATGGCCATGAGCTCTGGAGATCATCTTGCTTTGTCTCCCCAGCACTAAGATTAGAGGCATGCTCCTCCGCGCTGGGATTCTTCTGTGGGTGTTGGGGATCTGAACTGAAATCCTCATGCTTGTCCAGCAGATGTCTTACCCAACGGAGCTGTCTCTCCAACCTTGTGATAGCATTTTAAAGTTCCATATCTTGATAAACCTCACCAGTATTTTAAAAACCAAACTGTCCCCCTTTAAGGTGAAATTTCAATTGTATTTAAGAAAGCTAGGTTTTGATTCTGAGTATCTTTTAAAGGTGAATAACAAGCTGGAGAAATAGTGTGACATTTAAGAGTTCTATACTACTTCCGCAGAAGACCCAAATCTGGTTCCTAGCACTCTGGTCAGGCAGCTCAGAACTGCCTGTAACTCCAGCCCTAGGGGGTGTGGCACCCTCTTAAGACTTCCAGAGGCACCTGTGTGCTTATGCGTATGTACCCCTCATTGCATACCCAGGTGAACCAGAAAGGGCTGGTGCAGCGCAGGAGAGGCAGAGGGAGGCCTCCAAAGCCACCGCCATCAAAATTGCAAGCAAAGAGGGCTCTAGTGTGCAGAATGAGATTCTAGCCATAGTGGCAGCTTTTTGAGACCACCCTGTGTATGACCAAAGATGGGACACTGTTCTCAAGGCAGAAGCTATTTTAGACAAAATGAGCAATCGTATGTAGCATTTTCTCCCAGATACACAAAACATTGGAATGATGTTTATAACGACAAGGCAAGGGTTGTCAGCATAATATAAACATCTCATTCTGTGTACAAGAGACCCCTTAGCTTGAAACTTTGAGACTCTGGGGACTTGGGTGCACCTTGCCAAAACAACTTAGAAAACAAATGACAGAACCAGGGTTCCAGGGGTCTAGTCTCATGCAACTGAGAGCAGCTTGGAGTAGGTGACAGTTGAATGCTGACTCATTAATGCTTTTATGGGGAACTTATGAATGAAAATGAAGTGATGGGACTTGAGAGATGGCTCAGTGGTTAAGAGCACTGACAGCTCTTCCATGGGACCTGGGTTCAATTCCCAGCACCCACACGGCTGTTCACAACTATCTTTAACTCCAGGATACAGCACCGTAGCACACCGTAGTACAGGAAAACAGCAATAAATTAAAAAAGAAGAATATAAAGTGAAGTGAATAAATGCTTCAGTACTCAAAGACCTATTGTTTCCACAGATAGAGGGACAGTTTCATAGCCTATAAATTTCTTGGAACAAAGGTATTGTTTTAAACTTAGTTGACCTGTCTTTTATAAAACTTCATTATGGGGGCCTGGTTTCCCTAATTTTATACTTTTGTTCTGAGAGCAGTGTTGCCAGTCACTGTCCCTCACCATTTTATTATTTAAACTTAAATATTCAACTGGCGCAGGACTCAGCACTGATCTTGGTTGTTTGGTGCGGTCCCTGGTGTGCGTCTTAAGTTCATGTTCCCCATCAGGACAGGGTGTTCTTACTGGAAGTGCTTTCTCATTAAAAGTTCTTGAATTCGGTTCACACCTTTAACACGTGGACACTACTGTTTATCATGTCGCGCTCCATCTTCAGTGTTTAGCAGATCCTCTGTTTTGTTTGGTTCTTTTAAGGACAGTAAATCATGCACTCCCCATCACTGACCGTGTGTGTGTGTGTCTCCCCATGTTTGTGGAGGGTTCATGTGTGCACACCTGCATGTATGTATGTGTATGTATTTACAGTTTTCAGTTTTATAGCTTCTACTCCACATATAAAAATTTAACCATTATAAATGTAATTATCTCTTAACCATGTAATTATCTTTTAACTAGTTCTTTTAAGAAGTGTTTTATTGGAATATTAATAGACCATAAAATTCACCCAAGTATACAATTTTATGGGTTTTTAAAGCATATGTAAACATCTCCAAGGATCTTTTAAGAACAGTCTCATAACTTCCAAGAGAACTCTGTCCTCATTTTTCTTACTACTTTGCCACTCAACCCTGAACATCCACGGGTATGTATCGCTATCTCTCTAGAATGGCCTTTTCTGGATGGATAAATGGAATCTTATTTGTTTTTGTGGTTCAACCTTGTTGTACCATGTACTTTATTTCTTTTTATACACAAATAAAATGGTTTCCATGGTTATAACATTTTGTGATGTATCCATTAACCGAGTGCCATTTTAGCTGTTTCCAGTCCTTCTGGCTATGGTGAATGATGCCGCTATGGATCTCTCTGCATGATGTTTTGTTCTGATGCGTCTTTCATTTCCCTTGGGTGTAGTTATGTAGAGTTGTTGGGCCCTGTGGTAATTCAAAGTTTACCCATTTAAGGAACTTTTGGACTGCTTCCAATGATCAGAACACTTACACGCTTGCAGAAGTCTGTAAGGGCTCCTGTTTCTCCATATTTATCAGTTCTTGCTATTTATCTGTCCCTTGTTTTATCATAACCATCCCCGTGGGTAAAGATGAACTCTCGTTAAGATTTGAACTTGTGTTGTCCTTATGACTACTGATGTTAGGCCTCCTTGTGTCTCTTGACTTATCTACCTTGTTTCGAAGGAATGTTTATTCAAGCCTCATCCTTTTTCTATTTTTTCAAATTTATTGCCTTTTGCTTGTTGTGTTATTGGAGGATTTTAAACAGTGAATACTATACCCTTATAAGATATATTATTTTCAAATATTTTCTTTAATTCTACAGAGAAGTTTTACTTTCTACAAACCATCTTCCAGTGTATAATTTAAAAATATTATGAAATACAAATGATCAAGTTTTCTTGTGCAGTCTATGATTTTGGTGACTTATCCAAGATAATTGTGAAAGTGAAGTTATGAGCACTCACCACTGTCACTTCTTCTTAGTGCTCTACACTTTTAGCTGTCACAGTTGGGTCTTTGATTCATGCTGTTTTGTATATGGTGTGAGGAATAGAGCCAACATTTTCTTCTGTATGTTGATGCTCAGTTGTTGCAACACTGTTTATTTAATAGACTATTCTTTCTTTATAAAGCTTCTTGATATCCTCGTTGAAAGCCAGTTAATAGAAGCTCTATGAGTTTATTTCTAGATGCTCAGTTCTGTTCCCTTGGCCATTCGTCATGCTAGTGTTAGTAGTATATGTTGAAATCAAGGATTGGGAACTTCCAATTTTATTGCTGGTTGCTTTTTATATGATTTATATAACATTTAATTTTCCCTGCAATTTCCTATAAAATTCAATAGGAATGTCTTGAATCTGTATAATGTTTAAAGTTTTTATTATTATTTTAATCTTATCTTCCAATCCAAGAACAAGGACATCTTTCTATTTATTTATATTTCATTCATATCTTTTGTAATGTTGTATAGCTTTCAGTATAACAGCCCTGGAACTTCTTGAAAAAAATTTATTCTTAAGCATTTTATTATTTTCAATGTTGTTGGAAGTAGAATTTCTTTCTTAAGTTTTTCTTGTTCACATAGAAAAAAGTTTGATTTTTGCATAATGTTTTTGTACCCTGAAACCTTACTGAACCCTTATTACCTATGATCACTTAAGTGGGTTCCTTGGGACTCTCTTTATACAGTGCCAGGCCACTTTGAGTGGAGATAATCTTCCTTCTTTTCCAATATGAATGTCTTATTTCTTTCCTACTAAAACTAAAGCTTCCAGCACAATTTTAAGATAGAAGTCATGAGAATGATCCTTTTTGTTTCTGATATTAAGGGGAAAGCATCTGCTCTTCCACCCTAAACTATTGTGCATTAACTGTTTTATCTGTGTGCTCCCTATTAAGTTTTTTTTTGACAGTTTCACACATTTATATATAATGAATTTTAGTCACTTTTATCTCTTCTCCTTTCTCTGACCTACTGAAACGCTTCATCTCAGTAAATCTCACTTTCCCTCCTGTTTTTTTTTTTTGTATGTTATTCAATGAGTTTACCTGGTGATTTTTGCATGAACATAGGTGAGAGGATGTTTGCTGGAGCATGGAAACTTGCCAGTGGCTACACTACTGAAAAAAGCAGCCTTTCCACAAACATCTTATAATTACCAGTAGTTCCTCAAGCAGGGGTGGGGCCTTCCTGGCTCCTTCCCTATCTACGATGAAATATTAGTTGGTCCAGTTTTGTGCAGGTCCTGAGAGATGACCACAGCTGTAGTTAATAAGTCATGTCTACAAGACCTCTTATGGGTGTATTTCCCCATCTTCTGGCTTCTATTATTTCTGCCCTTCTTGGGTAATGTTCCCTGAGCCTTGGAGAGGGTGTTCCAGTTGGGATCAATCACTTTACTATCACTTAATCTCTATACTTTGGCCAGTTAGATCTTCTAATGACTACTTACCCAGTCAAAAAGATTCTTTAGTGTTTTATCTTGAAAACTGTTTCCTTTTGGAAAAATAAAAACTGTTCCTCATTTCTATACATTTGGGCAGAGAGTGCTTAGTGATTCAGCAAACAGTATTGCGAATGTTTGCCACCTGCTTACCTGCTGTTAGAGTAATTTCCCAGCCATTGGTCTAGCATGGTAATTGGAACACAAAGGTAGTTGTCAGTTTTCTGTTCAGTTCTCAATTAGTTAATATGATAGACAGGACTGGGTAGGGTATCAGACCATAGGGAAAATATTGGGAAATATTTGTGTGTCTTTAATCCATGTAATAAATCTTCAGGATGTAGTTCACAGGACCTTCACTGTGTTCTTCTTTAATCTAGAGGAGCAGTTCTCTATGTGGTTCTTGACCCCTTTGGGGTTGAATGACTTTTTCACAGGGATCATAATCAGATATCCTGCATGTCAGATATCTTATCATTCATAACAGTAGAGAAATTACAGTTATTAAGTAGCAGCAGAAATAATTTTATAGTTGTGGGTCACCACAACATGAGGAACTATATATTAAAGGGTCACAGAATTAGGAAGGTTGAGTGTTGTAGGAGAGAGGGCCTGCTTTTCATCCCGGCCACCTAGCTTCTACCCAAAATAATCACACAGATGTAGTAAGAGAGGAGCGGGCTGCATCCTGCCATCCGGTTAGCTTAACCACCAAAATAACCACACAGTAATTGTATTAATTAAATTACTGCCTGGCCCATTATATCTAGCCTCTTCTTGGCCAGCTCTCATATCTTGATCTAACCCATTTCTATTAATCTGTATGTCACCATGAGGTCATGGCTTCTTGGAAAAGATTGAGCATGTCTGACTCTGGTGACTCCATGGCTACGCTCTCCCTGTCTTCTTCCCAGCATTTTGTTCTGTCTACTCTGCCTACCTGATTTCTGCCCTATCAAAAGGCCAAGGCAGTTTCTTTATTCACCAATGAAAGCAACACAAATACAGAAGAACCTCCTACACCACATAGAAACTGTATTCATTTAAACACTGCCTGGCCCATTAGCTCTAACCTCTTATTGGCTAACTCTCACATCATGATTAACCCATTTCTATTGAATCTGTGTATCACCACGTGACTGTGGCTTACCAGCAAGATTCTAACCTATGTCTGTCTCAGGCAGGAGATTCATGGCGTCTGCCACTCTACCCTTCTTCCCAGCATTCAATTCAGTCTACTCCACCTAATTTCTGCCCTATCAAAAGGCCAAGGGAGTTTCTTTATTTAACCAATGAAAGCAACACATAAACAGAAGGACCTCCTACACCATTTCCCCTTTTCTGTTTAAACAAAAAAGAAAGGCTCTCACTTTAACATAGTAAAATTACATATAACAAAACAGTTATCAAGCAAGAATTACAGTTACAATATTTTGATCTATTTTATCTTTTATCATAATAATGGAAAACTATAACTATCTATCTATTCTTCAACTCCATCAAGGACTCCAGAAGGATATAATATTACCTAAGTAAACAGAGAGTACATTGTAAGCAGCTTCTAAAACTCTAGAAATGACAGAGACATCTTGCTGCCTGGACAGTCACCCAAAGTTATTCTGTACCATTGGGGCATCCAGATTCAGCCTACAGGCCCATAGTATCCAGCAGACTTTTCCATGAAGCAGGAAATTTTAAAGACAGCTTAGGCACTTTTTTTTGTATCCTGTAGAATGTCTCATAGACTCTTTCATGAATCAGGAACCCCGAAGGATCATCTCACCTTTAGGCAAGTTTAGCAATCATCTCTCTGTGGGTACTGCATGTCCAGGGAAGCAGTCCAGGCAAAAGCATTTCTTACCCAAATGGCTAGCCAACTCCATAAGGAGCCTCTTTGATGCCCATCTTCCTCTTGAAGTAGATTGGTGCTGCCTGGAGCAGATGTGTCTTATTGTCATGAAAAGTCCTAAGTTATTAAAACATTTTAAATGCCATATTCTGTAGTCTTTGAAAGATATGAAGAATGCCTATCTGAAATATATCTATGCACATCTAGAAAATCTAACATGGCTACAAACTTGACTATTATAGATGATTATCTATTAATATATATTTCTTAATTATACATTACATTTTAAATGAGCTATACAATCACACTACCTTAATCAAGATCAGAAATATGCACATAACAAAATTGACCTTTAACTTGTATCAATAAATCAAGATTCATATCAATGCAAATCATTCATATCTATATCATATCCCCCCTTTAAATGTAAAAGAACATTTATAAACAATATTTGGGAATATAGGTGCAGTTATTTCTCTCCAAACTCCTATGTCCTGGATGGGGGCGCTGTTAATCATGTCTTTCATGGTGTATCCTATGTGCTAGGTTCATCTCAGTCACCAGTTGAGTGAAGTAGTTTTTGAGGGTGTTCACAGCAACCTTCCAGGAGGGCATGGTCTATCAAACCATTTTTGCCTGGAGGCAATCCACAGGTTCTCATCTTCTGTGAAAACAAAAGAAGAACCTCTTTTCCAAAGCATCATATCCTTAGACTCAAATTCTGAAGTCATTATACCTTTATAATATACATGCTGGTTCAGCTTGGCAGCCCATATAATGAGATGTCTCTCTGTACTTAGCTCCTTCACAGTCAAATTTAAAGAAAACACAATAATATACATAATCCAGACTCTGTGAATTTTTCATTTTTACATGGGTTATTTTTACTCTGTTACTTTACTCTGTCTCTTTAAAGACTTTACCCTTTTTTTAAAGCATTAACTTTATTTTATGACTATACTCTTTCTTCTCTCTCCCAAGCCTACCTACATTTATCTAACACTGTGACCCATTTAGAGGTCTTTTATGTCTGAATCTGTCCTATTGCATTGTCTTTAATCCTCTACTGTCTTGAAGAGCTTTTAAAATGCTAAGCAGCTTGGTTGTAGCTGCTCTGGATGTTGGCTCTGCCTCTCTCCAATTTCAAAATGGTGGACATACCATTTCTGCTAGCTCTAGGGCCACCAGATAGGAGCCGCACTCAGTAATTTAACTCTGAGAAAATGAGCATGCAGCACATAAACTCTTTTTATCTGAGTTTGTAGCCTGGAAACATCTCTGTGTATGGTGGCAGGAATCCACCCTGCTCTTCTGCTTATGCACACCTAGTAGACCTGATCCCACTGCCTGCCCAGGCAGGGAGCGCTGAGCCATTGGCATGATCTCAGAGTACTTTCTTCCCTATCCCGAGCGGGCAGACAAACATCTGGTCCCATAAAAGCCATTGAAATGCTTGATAGCTGGAGTTCACGTACTGGCAGCACAGCCCAGGAAACCCATTTTAAAACCATGTGGCTTTTTGTTTTTGTTGTTGTTGTGTCTGCTGAGTCAGGAAAAACTTTCTGCAGCACACTGCCAGCAAGCAGCAAAAACTCTGTTAAACTGTATTGTTTTTGAAGCTCTCTAAGATCTTATGTGCAGTTAGTCAACCACGTTGAGGAGCCAATCTGTTGTAGGAGAGAGGGCCTGCTTTTCGTCCAGGCCGCCTAGCTTTTATCCAAAATAATCACACAGAAACTGTATTCATTTAAACACTGCCTGGCCCATTAGCTCTAATTTCTTATTGGCTAATTCTTACATCCTAATTTAACCCATTTCCATTCATCTGTGTACTGCCACATAACTGTGGCTTACCGGTAAGATTCTAACCAGCGTCTGTCCTAGGCAGGAGATCCATGGTGTTCACCACTCTGCCCTTCTTCCCAGCATTCAGTTCGGTCTACTCCGCCTAATTTCTGCCCTATCAAAAGGCCAAGGCAGTTTCTTTATTTAACCAATGAAAGCAACACATAGACAGAAGTACCTCCTATACCAGTTGAGAATCACTGCTCTGGAGGAAACTTGGGCACTGAGGCTGATTGAGAGATAAGAGGTTCCAGAATGAAGGTAATAATGGCCTTCTATCTTCTGGGACAAAAACTGAAACAGTAATGAGAATAATCAAGGGATGTTTGGACATGAGAGTGGCTGTTGCCCATCATCAACAGTCCCTTCCCCCATGTCTCTGGGCTCAGGTCAGGCATATTTACCAGCACTTCCTGGGCCCTGAGTTTCTTCTCAGTCCCTCAGGTGCTGCGCATCAAGTATCTTATAGCTGCTCTGCCATTCCATTTTACAGGTGATGACACTAAGTTCAAAAATGTTTCATAACTTTCAAAGGCAGCAGAGCTTCTGAAAGGTGAAGTCAACACTGAACCTCAATACGACTCTAGCCCTCTTAGCCATCCCAGCTGCACCTGCTCCCTTGAGTGTCCTCAATCCTGCTTGTCCACCCCAGAGAACAGCTGAACTCTTGAGCATAAAATTTCAATAGGATAGCCTGTGTATAACTTTCCCAGCATTCTTTGCAGTTGGAATTCTTTGTGCTCTCTGGTTGAGTGTTTCAACAAGGAACACAAAAATCCAGGCCCTCCAGCCGCAGCATCTTAACTTGGAAGCCCATGTGGAATTCTTTGCATAAACACTTGATTTTAACAACCATGCTGATTTTAATGGCTGTAAATACTGATGCCCAGGACGACACAGAGCTAGTGACGAGGGTAGGATGAGGACTCAGCCATGTCTGTTTTGTTCCTCATGGTGTACTGCCAGATAAACTGTCAAGGAAATTGCAAATAAGAATGCATCTATCTTTTCTAGCCTGCTCCAGCAATGCATAAATGCCCCAAAGCCACACCCAAGATTTGGTTTGTTTTTATGTAGAGGCTTTGACTTCTCCTCATGCAAGAAAATGGAACATACCACCCTTAACTGATATTTTCTCTATTTTGGCTGGGTGACAAATGGAATTTTAAGGTCTTTTCTTAGACATTCTATTAATTTTTCAAGCCCCCCATTGCCTTCTTCTGAACATTCCATGTGGGAGAAAAATGGCCATGTAAGGGAAGAAGGTTCTTTAAATCATCTATATTTGCCTCAGACAGCTGGAGTTATTTGCAAACCCAAGACACACACATCAGGATGTGCAGCTCATAGACTTCTCCAGCTGCTATCCTGGTGCTGACTTCTGGGTTCAGCCATTATCAAAGTCTGTGATAAATTGTTGAGTGTGTGGCATTCAAGATTCTCTTGGCATCTAATTCCAAACAGAAAGAAGTTTTGCTGTTTGTGGGTGGCCTCCCAACATATGGGTGACAGGCTCTAAGAGGTTGCCTTCTTTGGGGTAGCAGCCCAGGCATGCTGCCTTTTATTGTGCCTCTAGTGTCAGAATTGATATTTTTCAGGCTTACAGAGGCAAGGCAGTATTTGTATATCTACCAACATCAAATTTTCAGGCATTAACCTTTTAAGAAGCATTCCCTGAATTGTTTTTATTCTTTCCTTTTCTTTTCTTTTTCTTTAAGTCAGGATCTCATAGTGGAGCCAAGCAGGAGAGAATGGAATAATTGGAGGCTGCTGTCTTTTCTTTTCCCATAGAAAATTATTTGAGGAGACAATCCAGAACTTTACATGGGAGATACCAAGAAAAGTTGTAATTTGGGTGTCAGCTATGGTGACTTTAGGTTGTTTGCTTAAGAATGTTTCTCTACCTTCTTTCTACAGACGTACTTCAATGACAATATCCTCACCCTGATACGGACCCTGGTGACAGGAGGAGCCACACCAGAGCTTGAGGCTCTGATTGCTGAGGAGAATGCACTTCGAGGGGGCTACAGCACTCCCCAGACACTGGCCAACAGGGACCGTTGCCGAGTGGCTCAGTTAGCCCTGTTGGATGGCCCCTTTGCAGACTTAGGGGTGAGTCTACAGCCCAGACAATCCCTGAGCCCAGTGTTTGCAGCAAGCCTGATATGAATGATATGTCAAATGGTGACAAGCTAGACATCTATGTTTTTCTCTTCCATTGTAATAGACTAAAAAGATGGTGTTTATGGGACCCTATTTACCAGGCCCCACGCTTTATATATAGACATTCATGCAAATCCTCTGACCAAATCGTTGGTTGGACATTCATGCAAATCCTTCATGCAAATTCTTCATGCAAATCTTTCGACCAATTTCTCAGGCAACTAAGGCATGGGACATTTGCATCAAAGCATCCTGACTTTGGAGATATGGCTCTCCCCTCCACTGCTGTCTTCCTCAAGTATTTTCTTCCCAGGGATGGAAGAGGTAGCTGCTGATACCACATAGCTAAGTTTAGGAAACATTTTTGCAGGGTCCTTATAGCTCAGAAGTACTCCACTTTGACTCTATCTGAACATGGGTATTCTTTGCCTCAAACCTTGCCACCAGAATTTTTGTATCTATATACTGTTGACACAAAAATTACAGCTCTCATCTTAAAAGGGAATAAGAGACAGTTTATTCTGGAACTATTTTGAGGGACCATGGCTCAGGAACATAGATTAGGTTAGCCTGAATTCCTTTTTCCCACCTGGAAGCAGTTTCATGAAGTTGTGTGGTTTTTACCGATCAAGGAAAGTTATAAATCAAGGCAACTTTAAAATACATTGATATAGCAAAATACAGCAAGATGGATAAAGCTTTCCTATAGGCCCCAGATATTATCTAATGATTTTCTGAGCTCATGGTGTGCGAAGTTAATAGATTCCAAAAAGGTTTCTATTAGCCACAAGATATTAGTTCTGACAGAGAGGTGTGTAAATGGATGGTTCTTTCCCACCTGCCAGTTCTCAAATACCCAGCATCTGATTCCCAGTTTATCACACAGAATCTTATATTAACTATAAATGCTCAGCCAGTAGCTCAGGCTTATTCCTAACTAGCTCTTACTCTTAAATTAAGCCATAATTCTTATTTATGTTTAGCTACATGACTTGGCACCTTTTCTCAGTATGACATTCTCATCTTACTTCCTCTATATCTGGTTTGACACTCCTGACTCTGCCCTTCTTCCCATCATCCTTGGTTTGGTTGTCCCACCTATACTTTCTACCTGGCTACTGACCAATCAGTGTTTTATTAAACCAATTCAAGTGACAAATCATTACAGTGTACAAGAGGATTACTCCACAGCAGAAGTGGGCAGGAAATGGTTGCTGTAAAGGGCTAGAAGTAACCCAAGATATGGTAATTAGCTTTTGGACCTGAAGCTTCCTAATCTTACCACAGTACTGCAGTTCTAATCATCAGTCTCTATAGACATAGCTTCTTCTCAGGAGTTTTTGTTCACAGTATCATCCAGGCACTGATGAGGTTTAAAGCATCAAGGCAGTTGTGTGTGTGCAGAAAAACTGACCAAAGTGACAGGATCTCAACTGGCACCTTTGATGCCATAAAGTCTCTAATGCAAAACCTCGGTCTTGGGATTTCTGAGTCTGGGCCAAGCCCTGCTTCCCTATACCTCCTTTGATGATGGGACCAGAGTTTCCTTTGGTTTCTCTGTACTTACTACTCTGTACTCTGTACTGTGTCAGACACTTTGGAAAAAGTGTGCCACCTTGACCTTTACTCCAAAAGCATCTGTATAGATGTGTTTAAGGAGTGGAACCATGAGCCTAGGAATGATATCCCTATTACACTATATATTGCCCAGAATGAATCATCGTGGAAAAGGTCTTATTTTGTAACACATTAAATGGCTGCTTGTTGGGCCAGGACCTATATTAGACGGAGGCTGTTTGGAACATCAACTTTCATCATCAGTAGTTCTTATCCTTATCACTTCCTTACTAATCCAGATGAATCAGATTAATATTTTCAGTAATGGAAAAATGTGGAACCATTTGTCGTCTAATATGATGCTCATCATGAGAATTCCAGTGATAGCAAAGACAAATACATTCCTTGGGTTTCTAATGAGTCCACTCTGTCGTGCTGATCTGTATAGTAAAGTCTACTTGGTGTCACATACCTGCTTGAAGTCCAGAATTTTCTATGCATTTGCAAACAATCACATTGTTTTCACCTTGAGTTAAGCCCCAGAACTCGGGGTGGTTGTGAACTGATTAGTACAGTGAATCCCAGCTACCTCACCTGCAGACTCCCACATGCCCTTCCCCTAGACATCTCTGAGGTCTGCAAATTGTGCTTTTCACACAGTTCTTATTGGAGTCTCATCACCATAGGGCTTGGGGTTGCTCTTTTACTCTTGCAGTGCTTTTCATTATCACTTGGGCAGTTTTGACAATATGGTCTCATCACAGTGGACACAGCTGAGCTAGAGGGAATATAATCCTTGCTTTGCAGAGTTCATTTCTTCTCTCTAGCTCTACAGCTGAGACCTTCCAGTGACACATCCCCATCCCAGGTGAAGGAAGACAGACGTGTGTTTGAGCTATGGACACAACTGTGTGGACACCAGGGAAGCCCCTGTGCTTGTCAATTCCCTGAAGTCAAACATACTGAATCCAAGCTGTTAACCATGCTGATGCCTTCAGGCACAGTCTCTTGGCATAGACCCTCCAACCTCAGAGACAAGAAAACAAGCTTTGATGAAAAGCCCCCTCCCACCTTGATTCCCAGGCAAGCAAAAGCTGATGTTTCTCTTGTCCTTTGTTGCCTCCCAGGATGGTGGTTGTTATGGTGATCTGTTCTGCAAAGCTCTGAAAACATACAATATGCTTTGTTTTGGAATTTACCGGCTGAGAGATGCCCACCTCAGCACCCCCAGCCAGTGTACAAAAAGGTGAGTGCATTGTCCCACTTTGCCATCTCCCCTGAGTGCAATGGCATCAGTGCCTTCTCTTGTTTCCTGCAGGCAAAGTTTAACACTGAGCCGATGAATTGAAAGAAATATTTCTTTTAAAAAATACCGAAAATGAATGTGAAGTCACTGAGGAAAGGATTTGTTTACTGCATTACAAAAGCCAGAATCCCAAACTCTGGTTCCTCACATCACTTGCTTGGTCCCTAATGTGGAGGTGCTTCACACTGATGATATTTTTTGATTTATATATTTTCTAATTGATTGATTAACTTTCTTTCATATATTTAAGTTTAAGAAACGTTTATATTATCACCTTACACAAAAATATATGATGGTTTGGGTATGGTAGTTGTGCTTTTCCTTACATGCCTTAATTTAAACTCATAGCAGGTGAAACAGTAATCCTAGAATTACACAATTCCATGAGTTTGTGTAGTGTGATCCAGGAAATAGTGCCATAGAGGTACTTCTCAGATCTGTAGAATAAAATCATCTGGGGAATTTAAAAAAAATACTGGGGGCTGGAGAGCTGGTTCAGCAGTTATAAGCACTGACTGATCTTCCAGAGGACCCAGGTTCAATTCCCAGTACACACAGCAGCTAGCAACTGTCTGTAATTCTAGTTCCAGGGCCTCCAACACCCACCCACAGAGACATGAATGCAAAACACCAATGCACATAAAATAAAAATAAATTAATTTTAAAAATACTGTGATTTGAGTAATTTCTACAGTATGTAAGAAAAAATACATGTACTTTTAAAATTATATACCAATGTTTATGTATTTCATACCTGAGAATTACAGTATATAGCCAGAGTTAAAAATCGTTGCAGTCTAATGCCAGGTAGTGGCATGCATCTTTAATCCCAGCACTTGGGAGGCAGATCTCTGAGTTCAAGGCCAGCATGATCTATAAAGCGAGTTCCAGGATGGCCAGGACTACACAGAGAAACCCTGTCTTGAAAACCAAAACAAAACAAAAATTGTTGTATACTGATGTGTTCCTACATGGCAATGAATATGAGATTTGCCTATAGAGCTTCCAAAGCTGGATTACCAAGTCTCCCACCCCCGGGCTTGTGAGACAACAGATCAGGGTGAGTGAGGTTACTTAAACTTTTTCTTCTGTTTTTAGTTCGTTCATTTTCCTTCTTTCCTTTCTTCTTTTCTTCTTTTCAGTGCTACTTATTGAATCCAGGGCCTCTTGCCTGCAAGGCAAATGCTCTGCCACTTAGTTCCATCCCTAGGTCAACAACCTGCATTTTTTCTAAGGTTTCTGGGAGCCTCTGAGAACACACTTAGAGATCCATTGCTGCAGAGTCAACATGGTGATCACCGTGGCCATCCATAGAAAGCGTGGTATAATAGGGAAGAGGCGGGTCAAGCTCTTGTAATCAGGGAACTGTTGTTTAAGAAGTTGTAGGCAAGACAAACAGAGACCCTGTGGGGTGTCTGTGGCTGTCAGGAAAAATTGGGTAACTGTTTATCATGAACTGGACCTTTGTACGAAAAAATGCATATGGTTCATATGAATTATGGTGTGACTTTTTTCATTACCAGCTCTCACTTGGCACCTTTGCCTGGTCTTCTGACTGCCTCATTGAGTTAAACATGAAGCTTTCCTTTCATTCGGAAGAGGATTCAAGTCTACTGAACCATCATCCAGTTCCTCAGATAGACTGGAATTTTTGACTCAGGGAGAGTTAAGTCGTGTGTCTGCTCCACTAAGCCTGTGACACTTTTACTTTCTCTCTCTAGGTATGTCATCACCAATCCCCCCTACGAGTTTGAGCTTGTACCAACAGACCTGATCTTCTGCCTGATGCAGTTTGACCACAACGCTGGCCAGTCGCGGGCCAGCCTGTCTCATTCCTCCCACTCCTCACAGTCCTCCAGTAAGAAGAGCTCCTCTGTCCACTCCATCCCGTCCACAGCAAATCGGCCGAACCGGCCCAAGTCCAGGGAGTCTCGCGACAAACAGAAGTACGTTCAGGAAGAGCGACTTTGATATGTGTATCCACCGGCACCGTGTGTGAAACTGTATCTGCTACTCATTTCCCCAGTTGGTATTCCAACAGAGCAACTTTCCTGTTCCCTGTAGTCCCCTCTTTTTTCGTTTCTTTTCCTTTTTTTTTTACACATTTGCATATGTATGATAGTGTGCATGTGGTTGTCATTTTTATTTCACCACCATAAAACCCTTGAACACAACAGCAAATAAGTGGACGGACCAAAAGTTATTTATGATTCTAGGGGGGAATAACCCAAAGGCATCCTCCAGATGTAAATAGCTCGCTACAGGGATGAGTTCACAGATTAGAAGGGAGTACCTGTAGACTGTCAGTTAGGCAAAGCAGGTTGATTCCGATTTATCAGGGTCATCAGAATGCTTTGGGTTTTGATTTGTTTTGTTTTGTTATTTCTTTCCTCTCTTTTTCTATACACACAGTAAGTTAGCACATGATCATTTGAAACAAGCAACCAAAAGGAATGAAAGTGCATTGGTCATTTCCACTCTGGGCTGGAGTATCACAAAACATTCGAAAAGCTTTCAAAGTATGCACAGAAGATGATTAAGTACCTGCTTGTTGTGAGAGAGCATCAGAGATTTTTTTAAAAAAAACTTATTCACCAAAGCCTTTTTGTCTCAGAGCTAACTTCTTTCAGAAGTTCAAGTGAATGTTTCTAACTTTAATGCAAAGAGGAGAACAGGTTTCCACCCCTGGATGCATCAACTCCTAGTCATGTTATACACCTGAAAAGAGGTTTGGTTGCATATTAAATTGCTATTTTGTCTCCTTATGCTGCCATAGGGATAGCTAGGTTTTTTTTTCTTTCACTTTTGACATTTGGGATGAAAAGCCATATGTATCATAAATATCAAATGTAAGTCATTAAGAACTGCCTTCCTGGGACTTTTACATCTTTTGAAAGGTGAGTCACTTACCTTATGTACAGAATAAATAACGCTCAGAAAAGAGCAAGTATTTTTCCATGCATTCTCAGGGGACCTTTTTACTCCCCTTTGTTTGACTAACGAGGGCCCCAAAGCCAGGAGAATTCGGGCTGGAGCAATGGTGAAGTGAGAGGGAGAAAGACCCAGCGACAGAAAATGGTTTTTGTAGGAGCTGACATGCTAGATAAATCAGGATATAGGAGGATGGAGCCACAGTTGGTTGACTCAACAAAGACAAAAACTAGTGCCCACATTCAAATTGCTAGCACAGCTGTATGATGCTCTGTCCCAAAGCAGAAGGCTGGCAGGAGAAGCTCACCATAGGCCACCTCTTTAACATACAGCCAGTTCACATGGGCAAGCAAGTGATGGGGGAGACAGCTTCTCCAGTCATTTCAAAACGGGAAGGAAAAGGCTGCGACAGCAACGCCAAGCACATTTCAGTAGTTATTTTTTTTTCGTTTCTTCTTCTTTTTTTTTAAACTGTTAGTC
Source organism: Ondatra zibethicus (assembly GCA_004026605.1). Classification (NCBI taxonomy): domain Eukaryota; kingdom Metazoa; phylum Chordata; class Mammalia; order Rodentia; family Cricetidae; genus Ondatra; species Ondatra zibethicus. Next base: position 153,634 of record PVIU01002273.1, read on the forward strand.
AACAAGGGAGGGAAGATAGACTGATCCCTTTTACCCCAATATGCAATCACCAGATGTTTTACGCATGCAAATTACATTTTAGGAACATAGGAGTTCTGAGGAATTGGCCAACTTTACCATAACCAAATTCTGGTATGGATAGACTAGCCTTGGGTGCATATCAGCCTATTTGAGATGTTTACTTGGAAATCCACGGCTAGAATAAAGGGCAGGAAGGAGGGGAAAGTTTGTAACAGCTGTAGCGTCTCTTTTTAAAAAGGTGTTTTTATGGTGAATGTTTTGGGTTTAGATTTTGGATCCCCTGTCCCTTCCAGCATGATGATTTTGGAGATTTGCTTGCTGTGTGATTGACAAGCACTTTTACTGACAACAATGGTGAGGCTCAATCAGAACCTCCACCTCCTCCCACACCAAAGACAGGGGCAGTGCAGTACTCCAACCAGCAACGGGTGGGGAATCATTGTGTACGTGGAAATTCAAAAGTCCTGTGAGTGGAAGTATTTTTTTTTCAAATTATTTTTGTCCTTATGTATTTTGATTTATATATGACATATATCTATCTCTTTATATATAACTATATATATGACTATATATATATACATATATATATATAAGTATATATACATATCCCCTAGTTTTGGATTATGAGAGATCTTCATGCATTCTTTGCAAAGGAGGTTATGAAGTTATGCCCTCAGAACATTTATAACTATAAGAATGTGCCAGTTAAAGTGCTCAACAGGAAATAATGACAGTTTAAAAGCATTGTAAAACTCACATAGCTTACTTCTCTCTCTAAAGTGCGACAAGGATGACTAGAATGGGCCAAGGTATGACAATTAATGGTTCTGCATGACCTAGCCACTGCTGGGGGTTTTCTTCTATAACGTTGTCCTTGTGAAACTTTTGTGGAATTAAAAAAAGGAGTTACAAATTTTATTCTGTTATTGGTTTGTTTATTTTTATTTTTATTGTTCTGTTTGTGGTTCTATTTATTTTGTTTTGCTTCTCCCCCCCCTCCCCTCTCCTTTCTTCCTTCCTTCTTCTTTTTCTTCCTCCACTTTCTCAATTGCTCAGCGCAATGAGGCTGTGCTGCTGCTATGGCTAGATCCCTTAGAGTTTGTTTTGGTGTTCTTGGGTTTGGGGATTGGGTAATCTGGGGGTAACTTCTCTCCATCTGGCTTGCCTTCAAATCTGCACGTGGCCTCCCCGCCCACCTTGGTACCTTGCCCCAAATCCAAAAGCATTTTCCCATTGAAAAACCCAGCTTCCTCCACTTCCCCCATCACCACCACCGCCCAAACCCAGCCCCCATCGGTTTGTTTACCTCTCTGTGTTGATCTTGGCAAGACCCACCAAATCAAGCGATGATGCCAGTTGATAACTGTTTCTGTAAAACATTCACAGCTATTCCATTTGGCGAATGTGCTTCCCTGTTAACAGTTGATCCCTCCTTTTATCTGTAGTAGGAGGGTTATTAATGGCAAATGCATTGGTCTTTTTTTCTGTTTGAACCCAATCAAAGCTGGTGAGCTGTATGAACCAATTTGAGAGTGCGTGTCCAGTGATGAAGGGGCTGATGACTCAGGCTGGACAGTACTCATGTGTCTCCTGCCACCTGCCTTTCAGAGTTTTGTTAAATCCCAACCACAACTGGGGCAGACAGATATAAATCCAAAGTGTCTTTTTAACGCTCTTGGTTAGTGGCTCCCATAGTTGAGACTGTAATCGACTATAATGGGAACAGACTGACATGAGATGAAATTTGGGGGTTTTCCCTGAACTTTGGCCACACACTCCCCACTGGGTAGATCACTGAGAACTGATGAGCGATAACGACTAATATATCTGATGCTGGCAAAGGGATCATGTTGAGTTCTCTCTTAAGAGCTGAAACTTCTATATTATGTTTTTCTTAATAGAGTGAAGACTCTCCTTGACTCTAAACTTCCTCTTTCAGACAGAAGCTCCCTTAGGAAGGAGGCAGATGACTCCGTAGTTTCTCTATTCCCTACTCCCCCTCACCCAGACTAGAAACAGAAGAAATGGTAGAAAGTGAGAGAACACTGTGAAGAGAAAAGCATGCATTTAATATGAATCACAGCTTGGAACTCAGTGATCTTCCCGGAGCTGGAAGAGAGAAGCAGGTTTTGAGCCTTTTAGTCCAATTTGCTTGGGCTTTGGAAAGGGCCCATGTTAAGTGAGTTGGTAAACTGGAGGAAAATCTTCTCAGCACCAGCTGTCTGATATCTGGGGACCTGTCAGCATCCCTAACAGCTGCTCCTGAGGTCCTCAAATCTAGTTCAGATGGGCCCTTGCACATCCCAGTTTTCACTGTATTTTGGAGACATTTCAAATTCTATTCTGAAGTTAGGGCTTACAACTGAGGGTATTAAAGTAGGTATATGCAATATGTATTTCAAAAGACTCGCAACTTAATCGTTTTCACAGTTTTAAACTGTTTTATAATTTATCCACATCCCCTTGGTTTATTTTTGGGAAAGTGGCAATTAATGCCTGAGGTGTTGACATAGCTGATTTGCTCTTGGAGCCAGATTCTGCTTCCAAGCCAGGGGGCAAGCCCTGTGAGTTTAGTGACTAGAGACACTGACTGTGCCTGTTGGCAGCATTATGGAGATCCTAGGTGACCAGAGGGACCTTTGACTGACTCTCTTTCAGCACGGGGAATGCCTTAAAGGTGTCTATATCCCAATAGAGATAATTATATCAACCTTTCAGGTTCCTATAGCAACAGGCTCCTTGAAGAACAAGAAAGTACAGAAACTTCAGTAAGTGGAAGATAAGACAGAGTACAATTAAGTTCTCCACAAACTTCCATCAGCCAATGCCTGCTTTGTCATAATATGATAAGGAAGTAGCTGTGGGCACCTGTCACTAAGCTGGTTAAGTATCCCCCATAAGGAGACTGTACATGGAAGTGAGTGAGAGAAACTCCTGTTACCTAAGAAGAAAGAGTATTCTCAGGGTTTGACAGGATACAGAGATGCAGTGACAAACAGGCATAGTGGTCCATTACAGGGAAGTGAGATCAGGGAAACTTGTCTGGGTCTGGTAGAGACTATGCTTATGGAATGGCTGTGTTCTGCTGAGGCAGAAGAGGAGGAGACAGGATGCATAGTTTTGCCTGGGATCATCAGGATTTTGTGAGCAGAGGAAGACCACCACACTGCCTATCAGAAATGTAATCCAGGAAACCGCATGGAGTTGCCCTTGTAGGCTGGAGCTCCTTGTAGCCGTTGCTGTCTCGTTGTTCTTGCTATCCAAATGGGATCTTTTCCATCCATGCCTTTGCTCTCACAGCCCCAGCTCATGATGCTACAGAGAGCCGTTTGCTCCAAATGCTTTTACTGTGTTACCAGTTCCCCTTTTCTGCAGCCTTCTTGGGGGGTGTAGTTATGTGAAAAGGCTAAAGCCCACGACACTGACAGGCCATGCAGCCAGCAAAAGCTCAGTGTTCATAGTGCAACTGTTTCTCCCTCTGTTTGTGGAGCTTTGGAGAGCTCAGCCCTTCCTAACCATAGTAACTATCCCCCAGAAAGAAATCTAAACCCTTGTTCTAAGCCCTATCCTTATACTAGTGATAGAAGGCGTAGGTGGTTCTCCAAACAGCAAGTGAAACAAAGACCCTGTACATGAGAGCCCTGAGTGCCCTGGCATAACACCAATATTATCCTTCCTCTCAGTCACCTGCCAGATGAAGTCTGCCCATAAGATCCTCCCTTGTCATCTCTATTGCCACATCTTCAGGCAAGTCCCCCGTTTATACACCCTAGGTCTCTGCCTCTGGCTTCTCCATTGAAGAACTTCATTTGTAAATATAACCTATGGAAGGTACCACCCAACCCACATCCTGCTCTTCTCAGTACTAACCTTAAAGCTAATGCTTAGGCAGTCATTACAGCCATTGTGCTCAGCGAGTTACAGTTGGAAACACATTCAAATCTCATGATCAAACCAGATGTTGGGGATATTAGAATCTCCATGTGACTGACATTGGAATCTGAAGAACACCAAAGTCCCTATCATTAAAAGCATTAACTTATCAAACATTATTTGCTTACTATGTAACTGAATGTGTAGTAAGCCATTGGTACCTGTTCCACTGACCTAGCCAACAAGATTAGGAAGACTATTTCCTCAACCCTATTCTATATAGAAAAATGACAAGATACTTTACACAGCGTTTTCAGAACACATAGTATATGAGAGATCCAGGTATACTTCACTCTAGACCACAAGCTGCTGCCATTTCACTGCCCACCTCCACGTGGTGTGTCCATAGTGTGCATAATGGCTTAGTTGCTCTACAACATTACACTCTCAATAATGTAGCAGTCAGGTGGTGGTGGCACACACCTTTAATCCCAGCACTTGGGAGGCAGAGGCAAGTGGATCTCTGTGAATTCAAGTCCAGCCTGGTCTACAAAGCAAGTTCTATGACAGCCAAGGCTACAGAGAAACCCTGTTACAAAAAAACAAAAATTGAGATAGTGACATGTCATTCCCTCCCTAACTCTAACTGCCTTGTGACAGAAGTTTCTGACCGATCACACAGAGTTCTCAGAATAGGGTATCATACATATGTCACTCTCAAGAAGTCTAAGAACAGATACATGTTTTTTATTTTATGGGTGAGGGGTCCTGGCACCAAAAAAGCCCTCATAGACCTCAGAACTTCTCGTCTTAGGTCTGAAATAAGGTCACATAGAAGAAATGAGCTAGCCAAGCACTGGCACATCTCACTCAGCACTTCATAGAATTCCTGCTTTAGTCCTTTTCCTCGTGCCCAGTTTCTTAGCGATACATTGGTGCAGCTTTGTCCTTGAATGACAAGATTCCATATGCCAAATTGTCACTGTCTTGCTCAAAGCACATTTCATAGAACCCCAATGGATGGTGACCATTAAAATGTACCTCTCTTTGAAGATGTATGGGAGACCTTTGTCCCCAAACATTTTAAATAAGGTTCAGAACAGCTTACTAGCTCAGTTCCCTCAACATCTTACTTGACCAAGCCTCACACAGCATAGGCATTTAGAGTTTAGAAGACAGTGGCTTATCAGGGATAGTGAGAATCTCACCTCCCAATTGGAGGTGTTTACCTGCAACTCTTTCCTTGCTTGAAGCTGCATTCCTAAACCTCAGGGGCTATTCTACCTAGGTTGTCTTTTGTGGCAAGAAATTTAAAGAGAAAGAAGAAATTTAAATGAGACCAGTAATGCTGTCTTTCTTACAGATAGCTGGAGGCAATTGGTATTCTCTCTGTGGTGAAAGGTCAAAGTGCCCCCTTTGAATTGAACTGTAAATACTAAATTCTCAACAGTTATTCTCTGAAGCGGTTGTAAAAAAAAAAAATCAGCAAATTGCATCTGTTTGGTCTTTCACCCAAAACACATCCCCCTTTCCACCAGCAAGACTTACTCTTCCTACCTGGCATGCGCAGCCTAGCACTAAATCCCTTCAGCAAAATCATTCTGCGGAACCGTGTGGCCAGAGCCAAGGGCAGCTTGGGCCAACAGCGCAAACAGCAGGCCCCACTCTGAGCCTCATCTCTGCACATGAGCTGTTTGAGAAAGTCCTAGTTGGAAATTGTTTCAGAGACCTGGCAATGCTTTTAAAACATGATAACCATCACACTTTACTCTTCTCTGAAAGGTTAGTTTAATCGTAGATCACAAGAAATTGGTTTCCACAAATGCATAATGGTTCATCTATGTCACACTTGAACTAAATGGTTTTTTAAATGGAGCTGAAATTATTTTGATGTGTACACAGTCCCAGATTTCTATACAACCTTTTTTAACCAGCCCATCAGGAGTCTTGCCTCTAAAGCCTCATTAATAATTCAGATGTGCTGATGACTTTAAAAGATCTATGGAATTGAAGCTTAGGGAGAAAAAAAAACCCTGCTCTTGACAAAAAGATAAATGAATGTAGAAAGAAGCTGTAGGAGGCTGGCAAGCTGTAGATCATCTCAGAGCAGATTGTAACTTTATCATTCTGTCAGGGAGGATAATTTAAAGCACTTAATCAGTTAGCTTCGCCGTGAGGATGGAACATTATGAGTTCCTATCGTCCAATCTGTTCAAATCAAAGGGAACGTAATTAGAATAGGTAGGAGAACCAGAGCAGGAAGGATCATGGGGAAAACCACACAAGAGGTAGCAAGTGTCCTGAGGGCGGAACTGAGCTGCCTAGCTGAGCCTCCTTTGGGCTTTTCCCAATCATACCCTAGCCCCAGAGGCAGCCACATTGAGGAGCAAGAACACTGAAAATGGTGGGAATACCGACTAAGAGGAGTGGTCATGAGCTAATCACAGATGCTTAATTTATAAGCTAATCACACACAGAGACACACACACACACACCAAGCTAGCTGGGCAATCATTTTAACAGGTAGGTTCACAACCAGACACAAGGCAGATGTAAATTATTCCATAAGCAATAAAAACGGAAGCCATAGGGACCATTGTCTCTAGAGTAGTGACAGTGTTGGCAAACTGGTTTCCTTTCCCTCTCCTTCCTTCTGTCACTGTAATGAAGTGTACAGTCCCCCAAGCTAGATATTCTGCTTCCCAGTCCCTTCCTGTCCGTATACATGGCCAATTTTTCAGAAAATTTCAATCCTAGAAAGGGGCATAGATAGAAGTGAACCCTGTAAAATAGCACAGCCCAGCTAAGAGGCTGCTCCTCTGCAGAGCTGCCTCCCAGCTCACCCCACCCGGCCCTGACTCAGCAGTCTCTCTCAGCCTTTCCTGTTTGGGATGGAAAGGAAAGTGGCGAGGCCCCATGAGCTCTCTGCCGACAACTTGGGTTAAAATAGTCAGCTGAGACACTGCCACCTGCAACTCTTTCCATGACTTCACACCCACGGACTTCTCTTTCTTTAAATAAACACCTTTTCAAAATACTCTTTTAGAACGGTTTTCTATTCTGATTTTCACTCTCATTGGGCAACAAATCCTATGGGATTTCTTTAGGACACCTCCACCAGACCACCAGAGGGATGCAGTCAGGACAGAAGTGGTACAGTTGACATCTGCTTTTGAGTCTACTTGTCAGAACAAAGCCAAGAAAAGGCTGGATAGAGGTGAAACCAGGAAAGCGTTCGAACTGTTTGCTCCACAGTAGGGACCGTATCCGTCCACTGCAGCTTAGTCTCGAGGTTGGCCAACTCCTAGAGTCTCCCAGGCTCAATAGCAGATTCACTTTGTTCTTTACTTGCTACAGGAAAGAGAGGCATGGTTCAGGTTCTGGGGGCTTCTGTCCACTGCACTGTCTTAGCAATTACTCACTGTCAGCTTCTATTGATTTCCTTTATGCATTTTCAATGAACTTTCCAAAAGCTTAACCTAGGACTAATTAAGCTTCTCATTTTTCCTTCTTGTTCTCTATCCATTTTGCCCTTTAGCAGAAAAGAAATGGTTTACAGATGAACCGGATAATGCCTATCCCAGAAACATTCAAATCAAGCCCATGAGTACCCACATGGCTAACCAGATCAACCAATATAAATCCACAAGCAGCTTGATCCCTCCAATCAGAGAAGTTGAAGATGAATGTTGACTCCCAGGAGACCAGAACTATTTTTTTAAAGCCTGACAAACTTCATAATGGTGATGTGACTTCTCTTCCTCTTCCATGCCGAATCACTGGTGGGAACACTAGAGTAAGCAAGAATTGCAAGAAAATAAAGTAGACAGATCTTTCTCTTTGCCTTGAATATTGCTTCCATGTATTTTGGAAAAGAAAATGATTTCATTTATAAATGAACATACTAAAATAGTCATGTATAGCTTCTAGGGTTTTAAATTATTTTCTTTATTAGAAAGAAAATATATTTTTTCTTTTCTTTTTTTCATTGCCGGATTATCTTCCCCTATATCACAGCAATGTAAAATCAAAATGAGTAAGTGGCCAGATTCCTTAATGTGTATTTCTCTCCTTTCTCTCTTTTTCTTTGAGGAGAATGATGGTCACCATCCCAATTTGTAATTAAGAAAAATGGATTACTAAAAGAATTTAAGGTAGTCAACAATCTACACACGTATTTTAGTAAATTAAAAAATAAGTCCCAAGAGCAGAGGTGAATATTTGCCTCTCCCCAGATGGGTGCGTGTTTAGATCTGTTTTAACACCAGCTCTTAGCAAATCAAGCTTATTTATCCTCACAATTGAAAGTCAGATCTTTGTAGTTTCAGTTTTCATGCAGCAATTCATAGCCTTTGTTCATATATTTAAAAGAAAGAGCTTTTTGCAGCTTTTCTGCAATTGCCAGATCAGGTTTAAAAAGCCAGCTCAAGACACGCAGGCACATCTAGAATGCAGATGTTGTGCACCAAGAGCAGGCTTGCTTGTTGTTCTCATGGTGGGGCCTCCTCCAAGCTGTTATGCTCTCATTCCACACTTCTAAATCACCCAAGCAAGCCTTGTCAGCTGTGGGAGGATCTGGTGAATCCTCTTCCCCATTCAGAGCTATTAGCCTGGAAGTTTGTGACCATCACGGAGTAGTTTTACCGAACGGTGGGATCTAAGAAGTACTCATGCTTAGCATGCAGTATTTACTTAGACGGCAGACAATGTCCATTGTTAGGGAGATGTCTTTGGCTCAGATTTTCATTTGCTGGCTTTCCTTGGTTGAATTGCTGGGACAAAACATTCAAACTCGCTAAAAATATTTATGAAACTAATACCAACCGAAAGGAAAGTAAGTCATGCTATTACAGTAGACTGTTAGAAAAAGGCCTTTGAAAATTACCAGCAATGAAATCAAATGTATCAGCCACTTCAACCTGTCTTCAAAAGATTTTTCTAGCCATCAGATACAATTGTGATGTCTCATCTCTGCCGTTGCATGCATGCCCAGTGTATAGACACTCAACAACTGTTTCGTTCCAATGACTCAGAAAGTCTTTCAACTTCACAGTGATCAACCTCTGATATGATCATCAGGGTCTCTGGAGAAGCATGGGCGTGACTGTGATTTTTATTTTCTTAAAAATGTAAAATGTGGAAACTTCCTCAATCTAACCAAAATAGCCCCCAAAGTCCACCTTCTCCATTAATGTTTTAGAAGACCATGGCTCTGTGGTACCTAGCTATGATAGTACAAATCAGATCAGAGCAAAGCAATGCAATCACCATGAAAACGTATGTCCACTATGGACTCCAATTACTGATGTAGGCAAAATGAGCTTCCACCTCTGTCCACTCCCTGCAGAGCCAATGTAGCTGTGCTTCCACCTCATAGGCATTGTCCTGCAGTGACTTGTCGGACTGTGGTTACTCTGTTGTCACATTTTGTAGAATTAGTTCTATAAAAGTATTGTGAATATAATGTGTGTCCAATTGGATTGTTAACACAAAAATATTTATAATCAGTCACTAGTCTACTCAGGCTAAAATAATGTCAGCAGTCTATATTCAGGCTTATAAACATTTCTTGGTTTCCAACAGAACTCAAATGTGTTGAGGAGAATCCACTGCTAGGATATTGACAGCATTCCTGAAAGCTAAGACTTCCTTACACATCATGGTTTTGCATCGGGGTTACCTAAGTATGTTTATGTCAATCACGCTCTTCTTTCCTTCCTGAACCACAGTAGGCTCCTCTTCACATTCATTCCTACTAACCACCTCTGAATTTGTCTTAGTTTGTTGATCTTCTAAGGCAACCAATGTTGTTTATCTAAATAATCTTCCATTAGAAGAATAGCAGTCTCAACACTATGCAGAAGCATAACCCCTATCTCTTTTCCCATGATAGCTAGAAATTTAAATATAAACGTTTTTTTAACCACAATGGCTACAATGATAGTATCCTACAGCTAGAAACTCCTTCAGTTCACCAAGCAGCTTTCAAAACCCAGGATAACAGAGTTCTATTTTCTTCTAAGATAGAGCAATAAATAAAAAAACAAATCAAGTATGATTCTAAGGTGTTACAGAAAATGACCTGGTGGTGGCACCTTTGTCAAAAACTCAAGGCCAATCAATTGAAACAGAAATATCATTTATTAAAAATAACTGGAGGGCTCAAGGCATTTCCCAAAGGTCCCAATTTGTTCCTATTTCTTGAGTTCTGAGTCCTCTAAAGGTAAAAAACAGACAAACAAAACAATTAAAAAAATCTGGCTTTCTAACCATATTCCCCTTAGGCCAATGGTCATCTTCTCTGGCGTATTCCACATTAGATGGCTCTGATCTCTGGTCCCTTTGTAGGGTTTCAGTAAAAAATAGCTTGGCAAATTCATGATGCTTGAGTGCTTTGGGAATCAGGCCATTTGTAAAACAGAAACTACCTATGTATGAGTCCATCATTGCCCTCACCATCTTTCTCATGCAGGCAATGTGCTCTTGTCTAATCAACTGTATTTTAAAATATCCTCTCCAAAGCAGATGGAATGTATTCACTTAAAGTGGTTAATGTTTAAGACTGATTGTGACTAAGTAACCTGGCCTTCCTTCTACAAGGTACACTTTGTTTTTGTTTGTTTCTTAAGTGATGGTAGATTTTAATCAAGGAATTAGAGTGGTTTCTATTGAGTTGAAGTGGAAAATGAGAAAATGTATGAAATTAGGGATATTTTGAATGGAAAACAAAAAGTTCCCCCAACTATGCCTGATTTGAAGGTTCAAGAGCATTCAGACACAATTAACTATGAAAATATTTTTTATATCCTCCAAGTCTCGGTGACTTAAATCACTGACAGTGATTCCTTGAGCTGGCTAAGATCCCTTTCAGACCATTTAAGACAGTAGTTACATTGCCTCAGCCAAGCCCTTATAGACAATCTTTCCAGAGCTGTAATCATGGCTCTTACTGGCCTTGTTGCCAATATCCACTTTCTGCTCTGGACATATAACAATCAGGTTCATTTTTGTACTTTTCAGCTTGGAAGCTCTCAGAGTTGAGATGCAAATGTTTACAGTCACATTCACCTCCTTCATACAATCAGCTTCACCTCTGTCATCTGATCACATCCACCTCCATCATAACATCACATCCACCTCCGTCATAACATCACATCCACCTCCATCATAACATCACATCCACCTCCATCATCCCATTACATCCACCTCCATAGTAACATCACATCCACCTCCATAGTAACATCACATCCACTTCCATCATAACATCACATCCACCTCCATCATTTATCACATCCACCTCCATCATTTATCACATCCACCTCCATCATCCCATCACATCCACCTCCATCATCCCATCACATCCACCTCCATCATCCCATCACATCCACTTCCATCATAACATCACATCCACCTCCATCATAACATCACATCCACCTCCATCATAACATCACATCCATTTCCGTCATAACATCACATCCACCTCCATCATAACATCACATCCACCTCTCATACAATAACATCCACCTCCATCATAACATCACATTCACCTCTATCATACAATAACATCCACCTCCATCATAACATCACATTCACCTCTATCATACAATAACATCCACCTCCATCATTGATAAGCTGGTTTTGTTGGTTCTGGGTTTCTCTTTGCAACCTCACTCCCCTCCTTCCCTGTCTCTTGGTGCAGCACAGTTTTGGCTAGTCTCTTCATCTCTAGCCCATATCTCCAATAGCATGTAGAGAGAGTTTGGACACCCCTACTCTCCTGCTATTACCCCCATTAATTTTATTTGAGCTCAAAACAAAACAGTATAGTTAATTGACTAGGCATAATCTTGACTACCAAGAGATCACACAAATTCATTGAACATTGAGTTCCAGCTCCATATCTTCTCATTTTTTATTTTATTCATATTTTCTGCCTTTGGGACAGTGGTAAAATCACTGACACAGTCGCCCTTACTACTAAAGGCTTAAGCCATCATTTTTGAAACTTAGAGGAACTGAGAAATTACTTTGAACTTTCCTTTTCTGCCTCTGCTGTCTTTCCCATGCTCTTAACAGGTGTTTTTCTTTATAAAACAGAATAATATCTCACTTAAATCCCGTGGTTACTTGATAAAATGATGGCCCCTTTGGATTTATTTGTCAGAGTCTCTGAAAGTTCTGAACAGAGTGATGGGCAGTGACTGTGCCCTTTTGGAATTAAAGATTTTGAGATGTTCAGTTGGTTCTGGAAGAGGAGTCACAGAAATATAAACATTCTAGTTGAATATTAAGGTTGTTTAAGCCAAATTTATCCTAACTGGTTGTTGCCCATGTGTTACTAGCTATTAATTATTCCAAGATTACCATTAAAATAAGGCAATGCAGAGGACATCTTAAATTTTATATTCCAATACTAATGATAAGAGTGATTTTAAAAAAATACTAAGAAAGGGACCTAGGTGGCCAAAGGCCTTTAGCCTTACAATACTTAGGAGCTCCTCACTATTCCAGTCTCATGTGGCTTGATGCAGAAGCGATTCTTAATTAGACTCTCTGTTCTAGACTGTCCCTTTTAAACTGTGGTTTTGAGCATGAAAATGGGCCCCAAAGAGGGTAACTCAGGGTGTCAATGAAAAAGTTACAGAGAACAAAAGGAGATAGATGTGACACTTTAAGAAACCCTGGCAAGAGGCAGTGCCCAGGATTGGGAAGAATAGGTTCCCTTAACCAGAAATGGGGGAAATGATAGGAACCCATTCTTAGATGGGAAGTGGAGGCTGTCCAATAGGAAATATGTGGTTTGACTGAAGGCACAGGGATCCTGAGTATTTTCCAGTGAGAAGAAACTTAAGGGGTTATAATGATAACCAAGGTGATTTTGATATGTGAACAGCTTCCCTTTGGTAGTCAGTCTGTGTCCACAAGCTGGGAAAAACTAGGACAAGACTTCATGGAAGAAGATAGAAAGTAGGCAGTTAAATAACCACATTAAAGTAGAGCTTTGGGGATGGAGGCATGACTCAGTGGTTAAGAATACTGGCTGCTCTTCCAAAGGACCTGGGTTCAATTCCCAACACCCACATGGTGGCTCACACCCGTCTATAACTCCAGTTTCAGGGCTTCTGACACCCTCACACAGACACACATGCAGGCAAAACACCAATGAACATGAAATAAAAAAAATTTAAGTGGAGAACTGATTTAAAAAGTCAGAGAGAGTCACTTAAAGGTCTGAACAAAGAGTGATGGGCAGTGATGATGGTGCCCTTTTGGGGCTGAAGATTTTGAGATGTTCGGTTCTTTTTGGAAGGTATCCCAGAAACGTAGGCTGCCTAGCTGAACATTCTCTCAGCAGTGTGAAGTCCTATGGGTGGCACTCAGCAACAGCTCATCAAGCAGAACACCTGCCTTCATACATTTTCTCCCTGCCAGGCATGAACCATCCCTGCGGTAGCCAATTACTAGGATCTCAGTAGTAGATCCACCACATAGATTAAAGGAAAGGAACATTTTCAGATTGTTTTAAAGAAACCTGCTGGCTATACCATTTTATAGACATTATATAAAAAGAACATCTGGTAGACTGCCAACAAATCATAGGACAATCAACAATGTAGGACTTCCAACTTGAAACATTATGAAAGCATTTTGTCAGGTAATTCAGTAACTACTGGTGCTAGTGAACAGCACAGTACGTGCTTGTTAGGGGGATGATTCAGGCTGGAGGAAGGAGTATGTCACAATCTTACTTGTAGTAAGCTTGAAAGGAAACCCTAAAGAGCCAGTAGAGAAAGAGTAAGCGTGTATACACCACTCTTCCAATAGAGCAGAAGTGGAAGGAACAAACAGTGTTATGGTTTGAAGTGTTAAGTCAGGCTTTGTGGAATAGATGGGGTTTCAGAGTCAGGTAAGATGGGGGGCAACATCCCAGCTCATCCAAAATATGGATGGATCAGTGATTTCATTAGTTTACCAAGGAGTCCCTGTGCACTTGTTGCTGGATAACTTGTGTCTCTTCTTGGGAACAGAAGACATGCCATGAACAACAGTATCGATAAAGACTTTTTTTCAGTAAATGCAATATGCATGGCAAATAAATATCATGAATTGTAACAGCTTTGGAAGTCTGAATTAGCGTTTATGGCTGGATACGAGTGACAGATTCTTTGTAAAGGAAATGCTTACTGCAGACCCCAAGGACAGGGCAATGCTGAGGGACAGAGAAGACGAGGAGATGATAAGAACATGACATGAACTCAGGCAGCTGAGAAATAGACTGCTTTCTTCCTGATACAAGGCAGGAGAGAGATCCTTACCCACCAGGAAGTTGTCCTGGCCTGAGGAGGCAGGTAGAGTTGAGAAGATGCTTTGGGAAGCCCTGGCCCTATGGAAGCCCCTCCCTGTCACCCCCACACCATATACTTATAAAGGGAGTAGTGTGGTTAAGTTCAATAAAGGACAAAGCATAGGTTTAGATGATGGGTGATTAGATCTGTCTGGGGGGCTATAACCAAGTTTTCAGGAACTCAAAGGAACAAATCAAGTAGATGCAGTTAAGACAGATCAATTCAGTGTTTGGAGAATGGGAAGCAATAAGGTATTTAAAAGATATAAAGAGGCATCCATGAGGGTTGAGATGAAGGGTATCTGAAATGGTGACTCAGAAGTAATAAGGCAGACTGAAAGGATCATTTTCCCCCTTGTCTTTTCCTCCTGTGGTTGCCCTGAGAACTATATTGGGTGGGAAATTAGCAGGTCACTCTATGTCACGTTGTACACCATAGGAATGAAGGATATACAGGGCACCTAGGCCACAGCAAGCCTTCTGAAGTGCACACAACAAGAGGGGTCATGAGTTGATCTCTCCTTTCATCAGTTCATGGCATCCCATGGCTCTTCATCCCGCATGCACAGAACACCCACACCCCTCTAGTTGCAAAAGGCTTAATACACAAAATGCTAAGGTCATCTTGCTCTGATGGCTTTTCTGGACCAGGGTGTACAGCAGAGCTTTTTGCCCAGGTGAAAACTGATCTTATTTCTAGGTAGAATGTTAAATTGAAAAGACTTTCCCTTTGTCCATCCCCCAAGGAACTTCTGTGTTTCTTCTTGTTCTCCAAAGCTGACCCCCCCCAACTCTCCAGGGCCTATTTTAGGATACAGTACCAGTCCTGTTGTTTAGAGTCTTAGATGGAAATATACATACACATCACACGCACCTGCCAAAGCAACCCAGAGCTTCCTGCCCTTGGGATCCAGGGTCAGTTTGAGGAGTTAGTCATTAGGGAATGGAGCCCCTACAACCAGACAAATCAAACCACAAGTCTACACTAAACCAGAGCCTTTCCCAATCCAAAACCTCGGTTCTTCTCTTCCTTCCGCTATGTACTCATTTGATCAGACAGAACTGCAACATTTCAAACATAAATGCAGATCTGCCTGGAAATCCTAATTAAGAACGTTCCATTCCCAGGTGGTACAATCACATCCTGCCTAAAGTGTCTGGCTCATGTCCCACCATGCAGATGTTGGAAAGAGACTATTCCCCCACTGAACACCAAAACCTTCATTTGGGATTTCTTCAGGGGACAAAGAAAAAAAGCAATTCAGTGGTTTACATATGCAGAGGTACACATATGCAGAGGTCAACCTACATGTTCATTAAGGGAAAAGAGCGTGGTTTATTCATCTGTCTTTCACATGCTGATTGCTGGCATGGTGACTGTGGCTATGATGAATTATGTGACCAGACAAGAACTGGAGAAGAGAATAAATGCTGGTGCTCTGAAATGACCCACCCAACTCTGTCATCTGTGACAACCAGTGATAACTCTCTTGTCTTGTAAAAAGGGTTTGTACATAACTTGTACATGGTTTCATTTTGTATTTTTCGCAGATTAAAAATTTATGTATTTGTGTTCTAAAATATGGAGTGTTTCTTGTGTCTTTGTAACTGTCACATGAGGGTGTGGGGAGGGTTGTCAACATTATTATATAACCTTCCACCCCCTATGAAGATGAAGGTAAAATTTTGGCAAGCCAATAACTTGCCTCTACAGTTGCAAGGGTGAGCCAGGGTGATGTCCAACACTGCCATGTGCAGTCCTGGGGAGGGATGACTGCTGGTGTCTATAATCAGAGACTGCTTGTTCATTTCGCAGCTTCCCAGACCCAAATACTCACACAGAAACTATATTAATTACAACATTGTTTGGCCTATAGTTCAGGCATTTTCCTAGCTAGCTCTTATATCTTAAATTAACCCATTTTTTATTATTCTGTGTATCACCATGAGGCTGTGGTTTACTGGGTAAGGTTCCAGTGTCTGGTGTCTGTCTCCTTCAGCAGCTACATGGCGTATCTTTGACTCTGCCTACTCTCTCTCTCTCTCTCTCTCTCTCTCTCTCTCTCTCTCTCTCTCTCTGCTAAACCATTGGCCAAAACAGCTTTATTCATCAACAATAAAAGCAAGAAGGACATCGCACATCAGGTGTCAGCGAAACTCTTAGAGTCCTATAGGGTCACATTGGGCTAGCAGGTTGCATGCTGCTGCAGAAAGGTTCAGGATGTAGAGCTCTAAAGGCTCAGGCTATGTTCCATAGAATCTTAAGGTGTAAGCATGGGCTCATTTTTGCCATCTGTTCTCAAACCAGGCATCTTTTCTTGCCATCTATATAAACAAAGTCTCCCTGCCTTTAACTTATCGAAACCCAGTGGTTGAAGCTTGCTGCAGGGGTTGGCTTTCTTGTACCCTGGGGCCACAGATCAAACTTCATTTCCAAGTCAATAAGATCTAATAACAACACTGTGAGATTTGAGTCCCTGCTTCAGGTCTTCAGGATCTTGTGAATTTGAAGTCTTTCCAGGACGCAGGACTCCTTGGTCTAAGACTGACTTTGCTTCTTGGAAAAGAAGAAGCTTGTGAGAACATTGCATGTATGGGCTGTATAGAGCCTGTTGATAATATCTTTAGAGGTTGTACCCATATTCATTAGCCAAACAATGTTTATACTCCTTTACTGGAACCTGGTGCTGCAACAGTATGTAATAGCATGATTCTGCATCTCTCGTCTGGGGAAGGACAAAAATCAATGAATTATCAGGTCACATATTAAAAACTGATCTATGGGAGAGAATGCAGTGTGCCATTGAGAAGACATAAAAGGTATGCTTAGTTATTTGAAGAATAATCTAATTGATTGATGCTTTGAAAACCAAATCTCTGGGTAGCTATGCTAGTTCACCTTTATCAACTTGACACAGACTAGAATCGTCTGGGAATAGGGAACCTTAGTTGAGAGTTGCATACAATAGCTTGTCATGTGGGCATTTCTTTAGAACATTCTCTTGATCAAGGCTTGATGTGGGAGGACCTAGCCCCCTGCGGGAAGTTCCACCCTTAGGCAGGTGCTTCTGGGTTATATAAGAAAGCAAGCTGAGTAAGTCATGAGGACCCAGCCAGTAAGCAGTAAGCAGCATTCCTCAGCGGTCAGTGCTTTCAATGTTCTACTTCCATGCTCCCGCCTTGGCTTTCCTCAACGACGGACTCACCTGTAAGCTGAGAAGGAAATTCCTATCCTCACCAAACTTCCTCAATGACGGACTCACCTGTAAGCTGAGAAAGAAATTCCTATCCTCACCAAACTTCCTCAATGATGGACTAACCTGTAAGCTGAGAAAGAAATTCCTATCCTCACCAAACTTCCTCAACGACGGGCTCACCTGTAAGCTGAGAAAGAAATTCCTATCCTCACCAAGCTTGCTTTTGGTCAATGCTTTATCAAAACAGCAGAATAGAAAGCTGACAGTACCTTAATCAAAAACAGCCCCAACCAGACCTCCATCACAGGAGCCAACTGCCTATTTACCTATCAAGATGTGCCAATTCTGCACAACGCTTTCAGCTCCAGAGTCTCAACTTGTCTTCTCAATATTTGCTAACAAATCTGAATGTTGTTGGAGAAATGTAATTGCAGAGCATATGGTCTCCATTAGTTAGGCAAACTCCACTGCCAACTTCAGCTCCAAGGAAGGAGTCTGCATAAAGAATAAAATATTAGGGACAGATACATAGTGACAAAGAAGCCAAATGAAAGCAATGTGACAGCGAGTTACAAAACAGTAGGCTTGGCCAGCAGGACACAATGACTATGGAAAATATTTTTCCATTTGGTAAGAAAATAAAATATATGTTAATTTGTACTGAGATCTCTCTATAGCAAAAAGTCAAGTGAGACCATTCACCAAGATCAGTATTAATTGTTTCTCAAAGTCGAACGAGAAAGGTACTGTCTGGGAGAATATCATAGGGCAAACAGAATAGACAGCTTGACAAAGGCATAAAGCAAGGGTAAGATCAAAGTGTAAACATGGACTTAGCCCTGCTTTGAGTGTTGCTGGGGCTTGGCCTTCCACAAGAGAAACACAATCTCAAGCTTACAGCTCTGTCATGTTCTGCAAATAGAGACTAAAAGTCAGAAACACAAGGAACGCAGGATCCAGAAGAGGTGTACAGACAAGGGGAGCACTCTCACCACAAACATGAATTTGTAACTTGTTTGCAAAATGAAAATTACTTACATCATTTCTCTCCAGATTAATACATATAGATTTGCTATTTTACTCAACATAGTGAGTGTGATGGCTAATCTTGGCTGTCAACTATATGCACCTAGGAAAGCGGAACCTCAAGAGGAATTGTCTCCTGACTGGCCTGTGGGCATGTTTTGAGGGCACTTTCTTAATTGCTAATTAAGTTAGAAAGGCCCAACCCACTGTGGGCGGTACTTGCTCTGTGCTAGTCATCCTGGGTGGTAAAAGGAAACAGGCTGAGAACCAGCGAGGGGAGCCAGCAGTTAAACCGGGCTCCTCAATGATCTGGCTTCAGCGGCAATGGCAGATTGTTAGCTGTAAGCCAAATTCAACCCCTACCTGAAGTTGCTTTTGGAGAGTGTTTTATCATGACAAGCTGTGAAAGAAGCTGCTACCAGGAATGTGAGGTTCGCTGTGATGAACCTGACCGTGGGTTTTATGCCTTGGACTGTTATGCCCCTGCCCCAGCACTAGGGAGGCAGAGGCAGGCAGAACTCTGTGAGTTTGAGTTCAGCCTGGTCTGTGTAGTGAGTTCAGAGCTAAGCAGTGAAAGAAAACTAGAACACAACCATCAAAAACAATGAAGTAGCCAAGTTAAATTGCAATAATAAAACTTATTTATATATAAATATGCTATTTACATATAATCTATGATATTCTAGAAGATGTGATATTGCTTTATATGTCATATGTAGAATATAGAACAATATATAAATCATACACCTTTTAGGATATTTCGGTTGCTTTCTACTCTTTCTTACCTTCTGGAATTGTTCTCCTTTTTGATTGACAAGACCACTACTCCCCTAAAGATGCATGTGTGGGCAAGTGGGTAGAATCAAGAATAAGGCCAAAGCTAAAAGCCCCAAAGATTGTGATCTGTAGACCATAGTCGTTTTCCTGTTCTTCAAATCCCAAACAACTTAGCAGAGTGAGGGAAATAAGTTCTGAACTGAGAGTGGAGCTGGGGTAAATCGGGAGATAGCTGGGGATATCTTCATTCTGAAATCTCAGAAAGAACACATTTAATGTTAAGCAAACAAATACAGGCATATAGTAGGAGGTTAAGTTTTTAGCCTTTTTAAAAAAAATATTTATTTTTTATTTTTTATATGCATTGGTGTTTTGCCTGCATGTATGTCTGTTTGAGGGTATCAGACCTTGAAGTTACAGATAGTCTTTAGCTGCCATGTGGGTACTGGGAATTGAACTTGGGTCCTCTGGAAGAGCAGTTAGTGCTCTTAACCACTGAACTATCATTCTGTCCCCAAGAGGTGAATATTAAGAAAAGATTGCAAGATAGAAGAACTAGAAAGCATGTCACAAAGTAGGAGACGGAGCATATTGCATAGGTAAGTGACATGCGCTTGAGCAAGGGATCTCAGTGGCAGAGGAACATGCAGGGCATGAGGGAGCTCCTGAGGGCTAACAATAAAAAAAGGGTGATGGTGGCTAACCTTAGTAACTCACTTTTTTCCTATAAAAAGGACCTATGCTATAAATGTAAAGCCTGAAATTAAGCTGTGCAAAATTATCATCAATGAAAATAAGTCAGAAGAGTTGGGAGTAAGGGACTATGCAAATTCATTTTAACTCACTGAAAAAAATGTGTTAAGCTGACATTATCATAGCCGTGATGTAGCTAAGAATTAAAATAATAAGGACAGTATAAACCATCTAATCCAACAAATTTGAAATTTTAAGTGTAGCTAAAATTTTAATAAATGCTACTTAAAACTGATTTAATAACGAAGAAAAATTGAACTAGACATAATACAGTTAATAAAATTGGTAGACTCTTGTGATCCAATTTGAATTTAGAGGCTGTATGTGTAATTATTTTAGGAATAAATTATGCCAATAAAAAGGAGAATGGCCTTCTAAAATGAGAGAGGAAAACTGAATGCTAATATTTGCTTTTCAATATTGATGAAGTCAACTTTTCTATTACTGCTTTACTTATTTGTGTTTTTTGTGTACTATTCTTCAAAGAGAATCAACCTAACTTAAAGTCATGAGGACTCATTCCCTCTTTGTTCCTAAGAGTTTTACACGTGTAGATCCTTCCTTTGAGCCTCTAATCAATTTGAGTTAACTTGCATTAGGGCAGCTTGAGTGAGGATAACCCCCTTAGGTTCTGAAATTCTAATACTTGGTCCCTAGCTGCTAACTTTGTTTGGGGACGGTTTAGGAGGGATGGCCTCGCTGGAAGAAGTGTGTCACTGGAGGTAGGCTGGATGGGGACATTATATAACTGCTTCCTTCTTCCAGTTCACTATTCCCGCTTGGAGTTGAGATACGGTTTCTCAGCTTCCTGTCCCTGCTACCATGCCTGCCTTTTGTTGCCATACCTCCTAATCATGGTGAACTCTTAGGCCTCTGGAGCAGTAGCTGACATATACTCTTTCCTCTGTAAGCTGCTTTTGATCACGGTGTTTCATCTCAGCAAGGTGGAAGCCATTCATTTAGTTCACTTATTTTTTTTGCATTTTATGTCTCCCATCTTACTTTTTTCTACATCTTCTTTACTACTTTCCTTAGTATTAAAAGGAACATTTTTATTCTAACATTTTTATTAATTAATTTTTCATTGTTTTTAAAAATAATTTTTATTAGTTCTTTAATTTCATACAATGTGTTTTAACTCTTCCATAATCCACCCTGCCCCATCTACCTAGCTTTGTGTCCTGACCCCTTTTGTTTACTCATCAAGACAAATTTGCATTTCCCAAATATTCTTGGCTGTGTGGTCTTCCACACACTAACTAGTGGTTGACTAACTAGAATCTACAGTCCAAGAGAAAACTCTCTCTTCATTTCCCAGTAGTTGAAAATTCCCAATAGCTCCATGGCTATGAATGGGATTTCCTATACAACTCCTTTCTCCATGCTGGGATTTGGTATAGCTGGATATTTCATAGATATGCACACTGTCATAAACACCGTGAGTTCTTATGTAAAACTGTCCTACTCTGTCCTGAAAACAGTGCTGCCCCTCTGTCCACCTCTTCTACAGAGACACCTGAGCCTTGGGAGAGGGGAGTGCAGTACATATGTTATATGTTTTTGGTTGAGCATTCTGCAGTATTTTATTTTCTGCATCTTGGCCAGCTGGGTTTTTCTGTTAATCACCTTCTACTGCAAATAGAAGCTTCTCTGATGAGAATTGAGAGATGCGTTAATCTGTGGGCATAACAATAAGACGTTAGGAATCAGTTTAATGCCAAGTCCATGTAGCAAAATAATAGTAGTAAGTTTTCCCCTTCTGTGGCCACAACACTCAAAAATGGTGCCAGGTATGGGTTTCTTCTTGTAGAACAGTAGGGAAGTCTAACCAGAAAGTTCTTGTTTTCTCCTATGATGTTTATGCCGCTATTGCACCAGTGGGCATGTCTTGCCAGCCCTGACATTATTACAGTTCTCAGGGTACACGGCTGAGTAAGACTGATAATTAATTATGTTTTCTTCTCTGGTAGCATCTAGACACCATTTCTCTGAAACATAATTTTAAAAAATTAATTAAAAATTATTTTGTTTGTATCTATGTTTGTGTGTCTGTATGTACACACATGTGCAAGTGACCATGGAAGCCAGAAGGGGGTATTAGATCTCCTGGGCCTGGAGTTACAGAATATTATCAGCACCTCACCATAGGTGCTAGAAATAGAACTCTGGTTCTCTACAGAACCATTTCTCTACCCCATGTTCATTTTCTTCTTTCTTTGTCCTTTGCATGGATAGTATTTACCAACGTATTTTCTTCCTTTTCTTTTTGGCTATCCTGGAACTAGCTTTGTAGTTCTGGCTAACCTCGAACTCACAAAGATCTGCCTGCCTCTGCCTCCCAAGTGCTAGGCTTAAAGGCATGCACCACCACAGCCAGGCTACCAATGTATTTTCAAATTTGATATTTCTCCCATCATTCAAAATCAATCCTTGAATCCTCCAAGCGAATTTTAATTTTTTAATTGCACTTTTCCATACCAGAATTTCCACCTAGTTATTTCTCTAACAATATTTATATTCTCATTATAGTATAGCATTGACCCTGTGCTCCTTTACCTCTTTAAGCATTGTGTCCTTTAGCTGTCTTGAAATCTTTATCTGTTAAATTCACATCTTAGTCTTCTTTTATGTACATCTGGGGCCCTATAACGTTCTTCTATGAAGTTCACTCTTTCTTCTTAGCCTGCTGGTTTCATAATGTCTATTGAAAACTGGGTGTTTTTAATGATGTATTTCATCAACTCTGGATACTGATATTTTTCTCAAGCATGCTTTCTTGTAATTACCATTTTATGTGATATTATATCTTAGAACGAAGCTGGTAGAAGAAAAGAAAACATGTATATATTTGAAGAATTGTTAAAACTAACCTTCTTAGTTCAGTGCCTTCTTCCACATTTTTGTTAATGTTGGATTGTTTTATTTCTTCCCTGGACTATTTTAGTAAACGTTTCCTCCTTGTTCTGGGAAGCCTTAAAATTTGCTCCTTAGAGGATTTAGCCTGGGGCATCAGATAGTTGTCTTGGGATATAATGTTTTCAGTAGGGCCTCCGGTGAGCCACATGGCTAGTGGGTCACTTGCCTCTCTTGACATCACACCAAACTCTTGGGCTCCAGTCATTGCAGATGATTGCTCTACCATTTTTCTTCTTTTCCTTTCTTTCTTTCTTTCTTTCTTTCTTTCTTTCTTTCTTTCTTTCTTTCTTTCTTTCTTTCTCTCTTTCTTTCCTTCCTTCTTTCCTTCTTTCCTTCCTTCCTTTCTTCCTTTCTTTTTTTTTTGTCAGTGCTCTGGGACATCATGCCTCTCAGTTTTATCTTACAGAGTTAAGGAGTCTGAGGCAAGTCGCTGTGTTTGAGTCTATGAGGGCTCTTAGCTGCTATTTTCTTGATTATTGCTAGTTTAGCCTATACTTTAACTGATAAGTCTATGGAGTTATCAGCCCATTTTGATGATTTATTACACAACTGCAAATATTCAGCAGGTTTTAGAACTCTTAGACTTGAAGTTCCTCATATTCTGTTTTGAGTGGAGTTAGTTCCATGAGAAGGGCGCTGTGCCTGCAGCTTTGATTCTCTTCTGAGCAAAAATGTTAGGTCATTGATCCAGGACTGGACTCACAAGCATTGGCCTGGTGGGACCTTTAGCCTCTGACCTTTTCTTGCCTCCTTAAGCACAGAAACTGATCCCATCCTTAAGTATGCTCAGGCAGGGGCAATCGAGACTCTAGTATTCCTCACTTGCCTCTGACCTATAGCACCTACAGAAGGGCAAAGGAGGGCTGATTCCTTTTCCACCATCATTTGCCATTCAGCCTCTAAATTGAGCTGAAAGAGGCTAAGAAATCCTGATGGTTTGTCTCACTAGAGTACTAGAGTAATCCTTTACTAGCTGGATGGAGATCCAGTCCTGTTTTATTGCTCAAACCCAATGAGATGCTCTACCATGAGGCTTACCTGTGAAACTGAGAAAGGGAAGGAATCTTATAGTGCCTCAGACTCTCTAGGCTCACCATGATTTAAAAGATTTGTTGTTTGAATAAATGCTTCATTGGCTGTATCCTATTCAGACAACTTCAAGAGATCTTAAATGACTGCTTCAAATTATTTATTCATTTATTATTTACAAATGATAGGTATTACAGTTGCAATAACTGCATAGCTTTTTGTACTAACATTCTGGGCACTATTTGAGAGGTTTTCTCCCTTCTGTACCTCCTTTCTTCATTTTCTTCCCCAACCTTGCTTCTGCTTCTCTCTTTTCTGCTCTCTTTCTCACTCTGTTTCTCGCTTTCTTTTCCTTCTTCCTTCCCCTCCTTCCTTTCCCTCTCT